>JARJCV010000238.1:0-71189 GCA_029281435.1 Mycena haematopus
TGCGCGCGTTCCTTTGGATAGTGCTTCTTCAACAGCTCTGGTGGCGACTCTCTCCAGGCGTTTGGCAGTACGTCGGCCTTTCAATAATTGCTTGCGGCACTAATTTCAGTGACCTGTCTAGGTCTGCTCCTGGTGAGCTTGCGGCCTGAGGTATTGCCGCGTGCGCCAATATGCACACCGCCTCCGAGCCGTGGTGCTTGTGTTCACGGTTTGCGCGTTGACGAGGCGTCCAAGGCCCAAAGGAGTTGACCACACGTGGGCTCCTTCCTGATCTAGGTACTTAGCGGTGAGTTGATTCTTTTTGGCTCAATCGGCTCAACTCACCCTTACGGCTTAATTCAGCTCAATACTTGCTCTTCGCTCAACCGGCTCAACTCACCCTTACGGCTTAATCTTAGGGCTTAATCTTTCTCTTTGCTCAATCGGCTCATCCCACTCTTATGGCTTAATCAGGCTCAATCTTCGTTTTTCGCTGAATCGGCTCATCCTACTCTTATGGCTTAATCCGGCTGAATTCTTTTTCTTCGCTCATTCGGCTCATCCCACCCGCACGGCTCAAATCGCTTAATTCGGCTTAAAGTACATGTACCTTCAAATATGTAGTACATGCAATATACAGGCTGCTCAAGCCGCTTAATCCGTTTAAGCCGTCTTGATCCGCCTTACAGCTGGGACTGGACTTCGCTCAAGCCAACCTGAGCAGGATTTATCGCCACCAATGCATGCGATACCACCACGGCGCAGAACACACCCTTGCAACGCACCCAAGTATCAACTCTCGAGCGAACGAAAAGAAAGCGAGCAAATAAGGTAACTCACAAGTCTGATGCACCGTCGGGACGAACGCCCCATCCGACCGATCGTAGCGCCAGCCATGATCAACACGGCGCACGACCAGTCCGAGCCGGCGAGTCCTGTGATGTAGCTGATGGTGTTGGTGTATCCGACGATCCAACAGAGTAATTTCGGGTTCGGGGGGAGGAGTATTTGTATGTCCATAGTAGAGGCCGCCTGACGTAGAGTTCAGACGAGATGGAGAGAGGGGAGGAAATTTGGAGAGAGAGCGGACGTACCGGACGTTGGCGCGGCTGAACTGAGCTCGGCCATCGCCATTGCTATGAACATGAGGAAGACTGAAGCGGTGGCCCACTGGAAAATTGCGAGAACAGAGATCAGCAGACCGGTGCGAATGGTCGCAGGTAAGCAACGGCGCACCCCCCAAATCATCGCAGATTGTCCACCATTCGGAAGTGAATACACAAGGACGGACCTAGGTCAAAATGTGAGCGCAAGACGAAGGCATTGCTGCTTATCGAAAGAAACTCCCTACGCAACGGACGGAACGATCGCAGAGACGGAGAACCCGAACCCGAAGAGTTCGACGGCGGTGAACTCGCGTTTCAGCTCCTGCTTGTATCCGAGACTTGCGAGCAGCGTTCTGTCGTCGACAGATCCTGCCTGCGGTTCGTGCACCTTGGACATGATGGTGGGGTAGATCAGAAACTCGGAAGCGCCGGCGGACGTAACGACGTTTATGAGTCCCGGCCCGAACTTGAAGCGACTCGGAGAAGGAACACCAGATTTGTACGGCAGATACGATTTCTGGAACGAAATACGCATTCTGATTACTGTAAAGCTATTCAGTTGTTCTCCACCGTATCGATCCTTTATCAACGCCGTGCGGTGTTTCATCCATGGGGACAAGTTCTTTCCCCTCCACGGACACCACCTCCACAGGGCGGATTGTTGTCAGTGTTCGTTTTCAGTTGGGGAGATCCGTTTTAACTTGGTCCGAGGCCCTGAAAAACGTCCCCTAGACTGAATGTTCGGGAATCGCTTTTGAAATTTGGAGTACTTACATGAGTACGAGTTTTTTTCAAATTTACTCCATTTTCGCCCTGCCTTCTCGCCTTTCGGTTGCTTATGTCAGGAGGAAACGTCCGACCAGGTGGGTACCCTCAAATCTGTCCGTGATAGCGACCGACCTTCGCTCGTATCCAGTGCTCAAAGGAAGCGTGAAGGTCGCTGTCTAACAGATGCCGAACCACATTGACTGATACTTAAGTACTTACTGTATCTTGCAAACCATGGTCTACTTATGAGAATAAAAGTGCTGCAGAAATAAGACCAAGAAGCCACAGAACAGATTGGGAAAGACTCCTGGGACGATCCCTTTAGATTTGAATGCGCGGCGCAAGGCCGGTCAGCGCGTTGTCACTGTCAGTGTCAGCGCGTCGGAGAATGCCATCTCACGTGCCCGCGTTTGCCGCCGGTAATTTGAAGCCCGGAGATCCGATGAGTCATGACTCGGAGTTCTCCGCTTCCCCTCATGTCGTTTTCTCAAGTCGTCTGTGTCGGCCCCATTTCTCGTTCCAGGTCATCCGGAAGAATGCGCCACTTGGGGTCGGACTCCGAATGCCAGAGCCCTGACTTTTTTTGCAGTTAGATGACGTTTTTGGCTTCTCCCTCGGTCGAGACAATGCGCCGTCACGTCTCTGCCAGGCTGTCCGATTCTCTGCAGAGTCTGCACTCAATTTGAATCAACGCTTGTCAGCTCGCTCGCCCATACCCGAGGAGGACTCTATGTCTATCGATTCTAGCCTCCCGATACCACATATACCTACCGTTACGCACGCAGACGACAAGGTCATGTCAAGGTGAGTATGCCCGTGTCCTTAGTATCTCGCCAGCTTCAACCGGCTGCCGATCTTAACTTCCCACTGATGAAACCTGGTCTGCTTGCTTGCATCCGCATAAGGCATTGGCTCGCCGGGTTGGTAAATCTTTTCGGACGTCGCTCATCGATTGAGTCGCGTATTGTTTGCTTTAGCGTCAACCTAGCACTCTTTCGTCTCTGGCACGTCCTTTTCCTTAGCTTATTCAAGCTTCGAGTCCGCATATTCAATGAATGTTCCTCTAAACACGGGTCTCTTCGGCGTTCTCTACCTACGAAGCCACCCAGGCCGACTTCCCCATTTTATAGGGGACTGGCATGATTCGTCGAGGACTTTTGTTTCAAGGATATGCTCGCTATCGGCGACCTGAAGATTGTGAGCTAAGCTTTTCGCGATAGATCATGGCCGCCGGGAAGTTCGACGGGGTTCTCAGTACGCTTCACGTCACTTTCTTCATAAGCTAGCTTGACATTTCGTAGGCCCGTCGTGACACTACCGTATCGGCCCTTTCCACAACATGGTCGCCAGGGGCTCCTAGCCGCCCCTGTCTTTTTATTTCGGCCCCTCAGCGAAGATGGTGGTGGTGTAGACGGCTCTGCCGTCGCTTGTACCGGGAGGTTGTACTCGAGGCGGCTTAACTGCGATGGGTGTATACCACTAGGTGGATCTCTCTGAATCGTCGGTCAGTATCCCCTCCTTCCCCACCCTAGCCAGGTCATGAATGTCTGCCGGGTGATGTCTTCCTCTCCCTTGCATTGTCCAGCCGGCTATTGACGAGCGTTTTACAGGTGCTTCGGCAGGAAAAATAGAATGTTCAGTCGCGCATTGTCTGCCCCCCCCCGAATTTCGCCGCAACAAACTCGAATAGTGGCACTGGGCCCACCGCAACTGCGGTGTACCGCAGGGGAAGGCTCAGAGCCAAGATGAGGGATAGTTGAAACCAAGTTGAAGCAGGTAAAATGTCGCGCTTGTCGATTTCTTGGACTTTTTTCCGTTGTTCCGCCCGGACACCGGCAGGCGATTGATTCATTTTAGTTCGACTGGGCGAGATCTCCAACTCTTGACTACCAAAGCCAAGGCTGCGATGATCTGTCCATCAGCAACCATGGCTGTGGTGCTTGAGTGGAGGTCCCAGCCCTGGTTACTGTACGAATTCGAACCATTGCGCCGCAAATTAGCGAGACCGCTACAGCCTGATCAATTTTCACGCCATGATTCTGTAACAGCTTCTGTAACCTGTTGGCTCCGTGTAACAGCACCGACGTATCTTGACGCCATGGTTCGAGAGTGGTTGCTTTCGGTCGAGAGGTGCCGGCTTTGACTTTGACTGATGGCCAAGTTCGTGATTCGGTTACCGTTGTGCCGACGATGGTAGACTCGCGTTGCTAGGGCCAAGTGAAGATCATCGAAATCTCAATCGGCCTGGGCTTTATAAAGACGCGGGGAGGGATATCATTTCTTCACCTGGTGTCTTTCCATTTCTTCGTTCGCAACCTTTTTGTTATTCTCCTTCGCCCAGCCTTTTTTTCAACAACCACTTGGATCTACCACCATGTTCAACAAAGTCACTGTCATCTTCCTCGCCTTCGTCGTATCGAGCGCTCTGGCTGGTTAGTGATATCTATTCATGTCGTCCAATCTACGATTTCACAACCCTCGCCCCTCACAGCTCCGATCCCCGATGTATCGAACGATATTTTCCAGCAGTGCCTCACTGCAGGCGGGGACGATGTCACCTGTGCCCAGGAAGCCGATGCACCCCCGACGTGTAACAAAGATCTCATCACGAGTAATCTGGCATCCCTGCAGCAAACCGTGCAGGACATCTCAGGCGTTGGCCTCGTCCTCCCCGATCCGTGCGCGAATTTTCATTCTTCATTCTTCTCAGCGCTAACCTTCCTTTAGGCTCGCCGCCGACCAGGGAGGCGCCACCCTTGCGACCGTGGTATCGGCGCTCAACGCCGCCAGCACCGCCAACACCGCGGGCGACTTCGCCACCGTCGCAACCAACCTGCAGACGATCGTTGATACCACGAGTACGTTCCTTGGGCCGCTCATCGAGAACGGAGAAGAGTCGGGCGAGGATCTCACTCTGAGTGAGACGGCGAGCGATACGCTGAGCATCGCGCAATTGTGCGCGAGCTCCGCATAAGAGAGTGAGGCAAAATGGTTTTTTTATATGTCTTGTGGCGAGGCAGGCGAACGGGTCTACGGAAGTTCGTGAAACGAAGTATAAGCTATCGGAAATAATACGAAAGCTTTGCACCCACTTCTGGACGAGCTCATCGCCAACATCAGAATGGATTGGATCTCGGAATCGAGCGCCTGATGTTAACATAAGTACGCCTCCCAAAAGCTGTGGCATGAATACCGTTGGCTAACAGGATCATGTTTTGCATTTGTTTCCTCGTTTCTTCACTATATTTCCTCATGCGAAATTAAAAGTCAGTATCCCAGAATCTCATCGACATAACACGGAAATCAAGAGCGTGTTGTATTATTTGCACTTGCTTGCCCATTGGTGACGCGTACTCCCATCACGTGCCGATTATGAGTATCGCTTGCAAACGTGACGGCGACAAGGCTGAATCGTGCATCCACGAACCCTGGATTCGCCTTTCAGTACTCTCATCCTTGAACAGCGGTGGCGCCTATGGATGATAGGTAGCGATGGTATCGCCGTCTTCGTCAGCGGCCACCGCTTGACCACTCCAGGCAAGCAGCAATACGAGGAGGGGTTTTGTGCCGTCGGACATGATGGGTTTCCTTCGTCCTATCTCCCGTTACTCCGCTCACCTGTCTTTATCGCTCTTCCAACGCAGGTGGCTTCCTCTGCGTCTTGACGTCCTGACCAACAGCGAGCTGATGTACTCCTCTCGTCAACTTCAGACTCATCCGAAGCCAGCGTGGACCCTCGACATTTGACCCTCGACATTCCAGAATAATCTTCGAGATCATGCCTCGGGCGCAGGAGAAAGGACTCAGGCTGCCACTAGGCTGCCGTGCCCAAAAAATCCGAGATTTGGAAGAGAGATTTCAAGAACTCCATCTCGGAACCTTCTGGGCGTCGTCAAGTCACATTAGCTAAGTTATTGCAGACCACAAGCGGCCTGCACTCATATTATAGCTCCACGTCTGGTCGTTTGGCTCAAGTTGGTCTTGACCACTTCGAAATTGTGGCATCTGTTGTCCTCAATGCCGTATTCCGTTGACCTTTTTCGCTGACAAGGGCAGTCCAAACATACCTACCTCACTGATTGGATTAAATCTCTCAGTGGGCGACCCTTATCAAACTCTCTTTGTCTGCGCTTTGTCCCTATTGAATCAGCGATCCTCTCGACCTTATCCTTTATTCTTTGGCCTTCGCTGGACGCTTTGCTGATTTGGTATACTGGGGTACGCTTTGATATCTATGTATAAAACACCATCGCAGTGCGGTGTGTTTCCCGTGCCCTTGTTCTATCCCAGGTTTCAGTGGCCATCTCTGTATTTCTCATCACAATCCGTCATCGCCGTTCAACAATGTCACAAAGTGTGTGAGTAATGCGATAGCCTAAACGGTGCAGATCTCACCCTTTGATTTAGCAATAGACACGCGCGGCCAGGTAGTGGCACACAGAAACTCCTTCATCTAGAAGCGGGCATGGTACGCCCTCGGGATGATGCCCCGCAGGATCACCCTTCCGAGATCGACCTCCCGCCCTCGCTCAGCCGGAAGACACCCCGGAAATCAGATCGTCGTCCGCCTTGTGCTTCGCCGCTGCCTGTGGCGCCACCCCGCCTCACAGGATTGAAGGCGATCGAGAACATCCGCGCCCGCGCGCACGTCCCACGCCTCTGATCCTCGTGCCCACGCCCCAAACGGCATTGCCGGTGCAGCGACCAGCCCCGAGGAATGTGCTCTCCAAGGACGAACTGACTCGTGGACGCACTGTCATTCGTACAGCGCCCAAGCGACGGACAGCACCCACTCCGAAACCCCGCCGGAATCGCGCAAATGACGCGTGAAGTCAATATGTGCCGGGTTAGTCTGCCGCCGTCGGAGTGCATCCTGCCTGGAGGGTCAAATTTAATACAGTAATTTTATGTGACTTCGCTCGCCAAACGATGCGTATGAATTTCCCCGTCTTCCATTTATATTTGGAGCCACGCCACCGAGTCATACTTCGCGGCCACTGTTCAGACAACCGTGAAGCGAACTTTTGGCAGGATCGCTCAGGTTCGTCGCTAACCCGCAAAAGGTAATTGCGGTTGCTTGAATTGTATTCAATATGAAGCCGAAGGGGTTTTCACGTACAGTATGTACTGTTTCTCTCTTCTCTATAACATTCGAGAATTCTTATAACTCTTCATGAGCTTTGGAGGATACTCTCTATATTTGGGGAATCGTACCGCATGCGAATCGTTCGATGTGTTCCTGTTGTCTGACGCGCCGAAGGGTAACTTACGGTCACGCAATGGGTCGACGCGCCTGGATTGACCAAATACAACCCACACATAATGAGAGTTCTCAGAGTGCCCATGGAAGCTGGGCCACTGTAAATTGAGTATGAATAGAATGCAAGCAACGAAAGGCGTGATACTGCGGTTTGCAACAGCACACTCAGGTAGGTACAAGCTTCGGTGCTTAATTCAGAACTCTCGCTCCAAGGGTGTGACGGTTTGATGGGGGCAGCATCTTCTGACCTCTGTGTTCATGTAGTACGACAAAGGCTATCCTCATAGTCTTCAAACCGGCAGCTTGAGCTATCTTGGAGGTCAACAAATGACTCAAAGAGATTAAGTAATCAATCTTACAAGGGTGTCTCTGTAGTTTGTGGCATGTAAAGTCATGAAGTGGTACTGGCAGTAGTCCTATAGATAATTACAACTTAAGCAATGCGCCGAGTGGGATGGACTTAATCGTTTCAGTACATCACCGAGATCACCGATGCATTCCCACGGTTTCGTCTAGGACTTAAGCCACGACTGTACTCTAATTCACACCTCATATTCCAATGAAACTCGACACTACTTACACTCGCATTCCATCAGCACTCTCAGGCCTCTAATCTTGAAGAAAAAGTTCTGCAGCACAAATATGTTTTGCGGGCACATCCACTTTATTTTGCGGGCGTCAACATTTATCTTGCGGGAATCACGGATTTCCCCGCAAGACAAATAGTCTGGTTGAGAGCTGTCCATTTTGCGGGCATAAGGTCAAAAGACCGATATATATTGCGGAAAGTCCGAAGTGTCCAATATTCTTTGCGGCCGATTACAGCTCTTTGCGTAAGTAATGGCACCTCCATCATTTTATAAATAAAAGAACAACAAATACTTCCGATCTCGTTCCGCTCATTCTGAGCTCAATCCTGGTCGATTGACATGTTTTATAGTGCGTTCGAAAGCGTTTTGAAGGGGCTTTCTTTCTACCATGGTCACAGGCCTATTTAGAAATTCCAATTTTGAACTTCTCAGGACGGCTCATGGCCAGCACATCCTGAAAGCCCTTTCAAAACGCTTTCAAACCCACTATAACACGAGTGATTTGAACCAGAAATGAGCTCACAACGAGATCTACAAATGTGCAAGTATTTGTTGTTCTTCTTATTTATAAAATGATGGAGGTGGTAAATGTACATTTTGACCGTCATAATAGAAAGGTCAAACACGGAAGTTATTCTAAGAAGCCTCAAACAAAATAAAGACCCATCTCTCTAATATCCTCGATGAGAGCGGGGGGATTGTCGAGCCCTGCCCAATGCCCTCCGAAGTCATGAACTGGCCGCAATCAGGATCCACATTGCTAGAAAAACACAGAATGACTGCGTACATTTGTAGGAAACCAAATTCCCGACCTCGGCGACCCACTCCTCTGGCCAGAATGCTATATTATACTCGAACTGGCTGAACAGCATCGGCGCGTCCGTCGGTGCCTTCGAGTACTCCGTGCCGAATCCGGTCGGGTTCTGGGCATAGATCCAGACGGAAGATAAGAACGACTGGGTGAGGTAGTAGAGCGATATCGAGGTAAGAATGGCCGTGCTGTTCAGCACAGACGGCGTCGTTCCTGCGCGGGGGTCAGATCCTACGAAGTGAGAATGTTCAGTAGTTGAGTAAGGTTAAATCAGGAAGGAAAAAAAGAAAGTAGCTGTACAGACCAGTCTTCCAGAATGTGCCATCCACGCCAGTTGGCCAACAGGATTGTCGTACAGAGACAATCCGATGTCGTTGGGCTGTGGATTTATTCAGGAACAGACGATGCGGAAAGGGCTCATCGCACACCTTGGTAGTCTGCTCCACGAAATACCCCATGCCACTCGTGACAAAATCGGTGTACCGTTGCTCGGTTACGTTCTGTTGTGCCGACAGAGTAATATTTCGGGCGGCTATCTCCTGTGCTGAAGGAGGGAAAATGGGTAGAAACGCAAAATGGGCCGCTGCTACAGTGGCATTGAAGAAGCTATAGAGCGAGTATCCCACAGCTGAGCCCTGTCGCAGAAGAATGAGTGTTGCTGGAGGGCGAAGGCGATGCATACGTGCCCAATCTGTCCCGTGCAACGCGAAGGTTGAATATCCAAGGACTTTGGTCATGAGAGTATTGAATATTCTGGCTGTATCATCTACCGTCCAATTGGCAGGGGGGGCCGAAGAAAAGATGAATCCCGGAAGAGATGGAACTACAACGTTGTAGGAAACCGTCTTTCCGCCGGGGCTGGCCCAAGAGTGCGTCAACGGCTTAATCACTGGAACGAACTCTTGGAAGGAGCCTGGACAACGACCGTTAAAGATGGGTTGAAGCATGAGAGTCGCCCGAATCACCTGGCCATCCATGAAGTAATATGAGCGGGATTGCGTCCGGTTCGGTTGAAATTTCGTGAATGAAATGGACAGTTTGCCCCTCAATTTCTGCTGTAAAATGATTGAATCTGCTAGCTTAGCAAGATAGCATAAAAATCAGTGGTAAAAAGAGACCGACTGATTCAGCTCCGCCTCTTGTGATTTCCAGTCAAAGCTCTCCAACCACTCGCTCTGTAGTTCGCGCAGGTAATCCAATTCGATTCCTTTGTCAAATCCGAAATTGGGATACAAAGTTTGGCCCGGGAGACGTGTATTTATCACCAGTGCATTCAATCGACCAACTTCATTGCTGAGAGAAATTTTGAAAGGTTTGACACTGAAACTGTTGTTGGCAGCTGAAGTTGTCGCGAAAACGGTAGCGCCAACGAAAAAATTGCGAGCTTCGACAAGACGATCATGGTCCGAGATGAACTGAAGATGGAACGTCAAATGTGGGCTTTTAAAGAGCAGCTAGCCGCTAATGACCGATTGAATATTATAATAAGTATAGGGCTTAGCAAGACAAGTCTAGACGCTAATGACCAATATTGTAATATATGGCTTAGCAAGAACAAGTCGGCGATATGACAAATGAGACCGCAGCAGACGGAGAACCCCACTCGGGCTTTTTGTCCGGACAGATTTCGTCGCAAGACGACAATTTTTGTCCCGCTAGGACCTGCTAGGGCCTGGCCGAGGGTAAGGTTTTCGTTCCCACAGCCCTAAAACGGTGATTTTTTTTTTTGGCGCACCTATCCAAAGCCTTCATCAGTGCTTGCGTGTTGTTTGGAGCATTTCTTGGACGGAAAACTCCATTCAGCCCCAAATATGGCCACCATTGACCCAAATTACAACCAAGGCCCGACTCTTTGACAGGGACCTAGGTTTTCTGCCATGGAGGCTTGATTTTCGTCCCGGCTGGAACCTAGATTTCGAGGCCTAAATCTCAATTTTTGTCTGACACGGGACCGATTTCGAACCACCTTGCCAAATGGAGTGCCTCGAGCCACATGGCTGATCGGCTTCATCGGCATGGTGAAACACTGATCGGCTGATCGGCCTGAAACACCGATCGCGCGCTCACGAGTTCATCAGCGCGCTCACCGCGAGCTTCAATCCTCACCCTCACCATGCACTCCAAGTTACAAGCGCTAGCGCCGTTGCTCGCCGCAGTGGCTAGCGTGTCTTCGGATCCATGCACAACAATTTCAACATCCATGTCCGCCGCAGCAAACATCTATTGGCCCAACTCAACTGAGTATACCCTTGCCATCGAGCACTGGCTTCTTTCGTCCATCCAGGAACCCCAGTGTGTAGTCGAGCCCAGCACCCCCGCCGACATCAGCGAAATTGTAAGCAGTCTTCGTCATAGTTCCCTCGTCTTTTGGACGCTGATTCCGTTTTACGCAGCTCAAGACCGTCAGCGCGACCAAGACCCCGTTCGCAGTCAAAGGCGGAGGGCACGCGTCTAATGTCGGATTCTCCTCGACAACAGGAGTTCACATTTCGTTGGCGCAGTTCAACTACACGAGACTGGATGCAGCGGCGCAAACGGTCGCAATCGGCGCGGGCTCGAAGTGGATCTCGGTTTATACAGAGCTTGACGGCACGGGATTCAACGTCGTTGGAGGACGGAACCCTGCTGTCGGCGTTGCGGGATTCACTTTGGGCGGAGGTCCGTGATCGAGTTCGTTAAACTTCCTGAGTGATTAAACGTTGCACGCTCAGGGTATTCATGGAAGACCAACGCGCACGGTCTTGCGGTGAGCCATTCGCGAAAGGTGCCCTCTTCCGAACTGACGCAACTAGATTGACAACGTCCTAAAAATCAGCATCGTTCTCCCTAACGGAACAGCCATAACAGCAAGTGCGACGCACAACACTGACCTCTTCTTCGGCCTCAAAGGCGGCTTCAACAACTTCGGCATCGTCACCGAGTTCACGTTCCGTGCCGTCCCGCAGGGCCTCGTCTGGGTTAGTGTCCCTTCTTTACCTTTATATCACTCACCTCTTCGATCCTGACAGGGCGGACACATCAACTACGCCGCGGCGGACATGGTCGCCGTAAACGCCGCCGTCGTAGCGTTCGAGCGCAACAACACCGACACACGCGCCGCAGTCGTCGGCGGCGTCAGCGCTCTCCCCGGCCCCAACGGTACGATCGGCGCTCCAACCCCCGGGGTACAGCTGTTCTACGACGGGCCCGACCTGCCGGAGGGTATGTTCGCTGACTTTTTGGCGATCCCGAGCGTGTCGAGTGACTGGGGCGGACCGATATCGTTTTTGACGTGGAGCGGTGCGGATGGCGGGGTTTCGAATCTCAGGTATGCGCGCTCGCGTTCGTTAAGTATGTGGTGGAGAGAGAAACTAACCATGGGCGCGTGAAGGGGTGTGTTCCACGCGTTCTCGACGCTCCCGCACACGCCTGAATTCCTGCAAGACGTCGTGGACGAAGTTGCCGTACGTGTTTTCGTCTTCGTCTCCTCACCCACCATGCATTCTCTTGCTTACCCTACGCCACAGGCATTCGGCGCGGAGCTAGGCCCAAAGAGCGCTGTATATCTGAGCGTCGCGATCGAGCCGTTCATGTCCACCGCGCTGAACAGCAGCACCGCCGCCTCGTCTGCGTACCCGCCCGTGCGGTCCCCTGTGCTGCTTCCGTCGAATATCTTTTTTGGGTGCGTGATCTCCCGTTTCCCGTGTCGTTTCCGCATTATCCGCCCCCCTCCGCACCAGCTCTTCTGTCTCGTCCTAAATACTGCGTTCCACTCACGTCCCGCACAGATACATCGACCCCACGCAAGACGCCACCTTCCACGCCGCCATCGCGCGCATCCAAGCCAACATCGTCGCCAAAGCGGCCGCGCGCGGGCTCATCTACCCTGCGTCCCTCGGGGGGAGCATTTATTCGAATTACGCGCTAGCCTGCGACTCGGAGGGGCCCGACGGCGCGCATGTGGTGGAGTTCTACGGGGCGGAGCATTTGGCGGAGATGCAGAGGCTGAGGGAGGAGGTGGATCCCAGGGGGGTGATGCGGTTGGCGGGGGGATGGAAGGTTTGAGGTTTGAGCTGCGGGGGACTGGGTAGAGGATATGAGTCGCGGTGGTAGTGAAAAAACGTACGTGGATTAATTCAGGCTACTCCTGCTGCATCGAATATCAATACACGAACGAACTATTCGACCTGGGTGGCGGGGCGCGTCATGTGTCGAACCTTCTTCCTTTCAGAAATTCTCGGTTTCGGCTGGCCTTTTTCGGCTGACCTGTCCTACGGAGGCGACGTGCTTGACCCTTATCGCTTCCTCACCTTCTGTGGCATCGGCATATCCCTACCATTCCTCCTGTCGTCCCCCCATCCTCGTCACTTTCGTCGCAGCTATTTTGGGGGGCTGGTTTTCTTTCTGAGTGGGCACTCCGAGTCTCCTTCTGCGTCGATAGCGACTCGGCGGTTGTACTTACATCGTTCCCAGATAACTCCGACGCAGATCAGAGTTGCTTATCGTAAGTAGGATCAGGAAAGCAGGATAGGCGTGACGCGAGCGTGACGCCGTCACTTTTCCTCCTGCGTCCTCCACCTCGCGCTCATCGCTCCTTCTTTTCTTTGCCCGCCCATCGTTTCCCCGTTTTAGCCTTATGGTGTGTGGCATTGTCGTTTGGCTTGGGGCCTTCGCGCCCGTCCTTCTCACCGTGCGCTCAGAGCTGGCTTCCCCGCTCGGAGCAGTAGACCGGTCGAGAAAACGTGCGGAACCCTTCGCCCGAGGGCGTGCTCCCCGCCCCCCCCCTCTCGCGGTTCGGTTCTCGCGCCGTCGCAAACTACCTCCCACCCAAGAGCTTCAGGCTCTTCCTCACACTCACGATGAACTCGTAACATCTCGCCCAGGTTTATATCAACGTTCTTTTTTTCGACCTGATTTACATCGTGGTCCGAATGTCTCTACGCCCCTTCTAGGCAGCCGCCTCCTCAAGGTATCGACGACCATGCTCATCGACTTGGGCGTGCGTCATGTCTCGGCATTGCCCGAGCCCTCTATCTTTATTTCAAATTACTGTACATACTTGCCCTCTGTCCGGATCATCCTCCACACCCGGTTTCATTCTACAGACAGTCGTATAAATTCTTGTACTGTGTCTCAGGCAGATCTCAGACACCTCAGACTTCGTACCACGACGTGCGCGATTTTTTACTGAGGTGAACTTCTTCTGTATTTTTCCCCAGCCTCAGTATTACAGGTGAGTACGATGAAATTTCATATCGCTCCGTCCGCGAAGACTGAGCTCTGCTTTTTCAGATCTCTCCCGCAGTCTATTGACGCATTCCAACACGAACCTACAGTTGCACTCTTGTGTTGGAGATTACTGAACGCCTGCCTCGAAGTTCAACTGTCATCTACGAACAGCCTTTCGGCGCTATCCGAACCGACTCCCTCTCCATGTCGTGCCCCCTTCACACCGTCCTGGATGTACTCCTCAGAATCACGCCCGTCCCAGGCCTCTCCGCCGCCTTCGCCCTCATCACAGCAATCGTATCCGCCGTCCAGCAGGCCAGAAGAAGCAAGCACCGCCTCGCGGCCTTGGCGCAATCTGCGGCCCAGCTCTTACAGACGCTGAATGCCGAGTTCGCCGCGTCGCCATCGCGGCTGAGACGATCCGCATGTGCGAAACCGCTGGGTGAGCTTCATAGGTGCGGTTTCCTGATTTCGTCACTATATTTGGTTGGACTTGGCGGGCGTTACAAACTTGATTAATTTTCGTGTCATCCAGATTGCTGCTCGATATCCAAGCCTTTGTGCACAAAGAGCGCGCGCGGCCGTTTTTCAAGGTGCTGTGGACGCGGGATGCCCGGATGGAGGGAATTGACGGGTTCTATCGCCGCATCGGCATACTTGCGGACGCTTTTCAGGTATGTCACTATGTACATACTGTCGCACTGAAGAATAACACTCAGGCGGGTAGATTTCCGCGCTTATCAACATCCAACGCGCGCTGTCGAGTGGCGATAGGGTGTTTCGACATGCGCAATATAACATCAACGGAAGCGTGCATGCGCGGCTAGCGGGCTTAGAGCAGAATCAAATGCAACTGTGGCGTAGACTTGGTTCGTGGTACACATCCGAATCAATTAACTATTTCTGTGTTCATTTACTCAAAGACGCGAGTCAGCAGAGTCGCACGCAACGGTTTCCTCATCCCGCAGCCCCTCCTTCCCATATGCGCCACGCGCCGACCATTCCCGCTGCACAGCAAACGAGTGCTTCACGTCGTTATCATGATTATGTGCGTCGACTTTTGTTCCCGGAGAAATTACACCCTTAGCTCCCAAGCGCCAGGACCCATCTCATCCCCATCGCTTATCGAGTTCAACTTCCGCCGGTCCGTCCTTTGCTCGGGGGCCTCCAAGCCATTCGACCCCGCACTCTCATATGACCCGTGTTAGTGCAGTATGCCCGTGTCAACTAGTTTTCATTAGACGCTGACGTGCCACAAAGACTTCACATACTGAAAAACGGCAGCGCATCTTCTTCCATCCCCAACGAAAAGATCAATACCAGTGTTTTTCAAATCGCTCCCCATATCCGGTCATTCATAACAACACGGAATACCCGACTGCTGAGCATTTGTTTCAGGCATTCAAGGTGCATTGACCGTTCCAACTTCCGATATTTTTGTTCACCTCGGTGTCTTAACGCGTATACGTGTACGTACCGACCTAGCTCAGGGACAACCCGCCCGATATTGCGGAAGGTTTCCGGGCTGTGTCGAAGTTGCCCACGGAGGCGTTCAAGTGCAGCGTGAGACGGATATCGTATAAGCATCCCGACTGGGACAGGGTCATCACCGCGAAGGTGTGTGTGCCCTTGAAAAAACAATCGAAATATTATCATGGCTGACGATGATCTCGGACGATTTGTAGATGGAACTCGCGATGTGGCATAAATTCTCGCAGAACACGAAGCTGAAGCGAAAATTGCTGGCAACGGGGGATGCGGAATTGGTGGTGCGTTCATGATCACTCGGGTTCATTCCGCCACTGATGATTTTATATTCGAATAGAATGATACACAGCATGATTTCTGGGGTGTCGGCAGGGACCAACGGGGAAGAAACGAGGGTGGGAAGGCATTGGAACGGGTCCGGGACAGCCTTCGAAACCTGTGAGTTAGTTGGCGTACGTGAAATTGTCGCGAGTGAGTTTGTTCTTTATGATGCCCGCCAATAATCTTGTGAGTCAATGACGTGGATATGACGTGCTTTGCCTCTTTCTTTCACCTTGTGTTGCACAACACCCTTCTTCCCCCCACCTCTCGTGTCTGCTTCTCTCGCTCGACGCAAGATCCCATAGTCTGCCTGCCATGACCATGAATGCAGAGTGTTGTCCATCAAACGTGCGATATGCGTCACGCTGGTACAGGCCGAAATCAAGCCAAAATGTACCGCTTCACTCTGATATGTACATAGTTTCTTACAGTATCTCACGGCTCGGACTCGTTCTGCTACCAAACCGATTCCGTCGTTTACGTATAACTGCGGGCGGGTGAGGGTCTCAATATTGGACTTTGATGATGTATTCGTTGACAGCCAAAACCACAACATTTGAGCGTCTGAGCGTCAATAAAGCCGCTCTGAGCATTTCAGGAGTCCAGCAGATCTCGATTCAGAGCAGATCCTTAAATTAAATCCAAGATTGGACATAAATTAATACCATCATATGCACTGCCACTGATCTTCTTTTGATAGAATGACGTATCGTGCCGCGACAATGATCGTGCCTTGACACTAGTCCTGTTTAGGCCCTGTCCAGGCGGAGAGATCGAGGGCAGAATGTAGGTGTGGTTTGGTTGAGCTTAAGCCAACCTGCTTATTTATCAGTTCTTTCAAGAGGCGCCGTACCCAATTCTATATATTTATTACAATAATGAAACATAGGTAAAATGAGTGTTCAACGTATCAAAGACCGAGTAATAAATAAGCCAGCGCAAAATGCGAAACGCCCATTCCGGGACCGTATTATAAGGTGATCTCGGTGACATTCTCGAGGAACTTGCCAACACGATCGTGTCGGGGAGTGAATCTTACTTTGAAAGGCAAAGGAGTTCTGCCCGAACGACCCTCGTATTCCTCGAGAGAAATGGGTTCGGAGGGGAGTGAGTGAACCGTAAAGGCCCACAGAATTCGGGAGATGGCAAGCCACAATTCTTGTTCGGCCATCACAACGCCGGGGCAAAATCTGCGCCCGGCTCCGAACGCCCAGTGGTCCCTCTGATTCGGATCGCTGAGTTTTGCCGATTCGGCACAAGACAGATGATCGTCCATGTAGCGATCAGGATTGAATGTGTAACTATTGGAGCACAGGTTAGTGAAGTTTGAGCAACAGAGCGAGAAGACCTACGAGTCTGGGTCTATTCATATGGTGAGAACAAGTCCAGGAGTCAACGGGAGGTGATTACTTACAGCGTTCCTCGTTGTGATGGAGTGTGTAGAGGTTGAGGACTACGACGGTGTCCTTCGGGATAAAGACGCCGTTGTATTCGTAGTCTTCGGTGGAGTAGTGTGGGGTTCCCATCCAAAATGGTGGGTGGACGCGCTGAAGCTGTGCGTTCGGGGATGGTAAGCGTGAATCGAGAGTAGTAACGCGAATAATAGCCGTACCTCCTTGATGACGGCCCGAACATATGGAAGCCTCGCTTCATCGGCGGTTGTCGGAGGCTGATCTCGACCGATGACTCGGTCTAATTCTTCATGCGCACGAGCCAGGACCTCTGGGTGGGAAGGGAGAATTGCAATGAACCATTGGATCATGCCAGATATCTTTTATGAAGTCACGTTAATTTTCAAGTGCAACGAAAATCGAGCAAGAACACTCACCGAATGCACACCCCCGAGGGTGAAAGCGGCTGCAAGCATGCATGTATCTTCCCAGTCAAGCTTTTCCTTGTCCGCGGTTTCGATGAGGTGTTTGACTAGACAGTCCGGCACGGCTTCGCCGCTGGTAATACGGTCTTTGACCTTGAGATACATGGCACCATAAACTTCGACCATAGCGGTGTTGAGCTTCCGTCCACGGGTTTTCATCCTGGAAGGTATCCATTGCAAGAGCGGTATGAAGTCAATTGCATTTGACCACGGGCCTGGTTCAATAAATCAACCACACCAAGGATCAATGCCATCGCGCTTACCGGTGAGATCCATGAACTCCATGGCCAACACCAAGGCCTTCTCGACGAAAGGGTCAGACGACGAATCGGTGCGGGTTCCGTACGAGATGTGAGCATGTTACTAGACGAGTGGTTAGCGTTCAGGGCATCGTCACGATGCAACGAGAGTTACTTCAGCGCATAACGACCGACGTAGCTGACTGGCTCGACCGACACCGTCCCATCGCCACATGCGCGATACAAAGAACGGACAAGAATATTGGCCTCATAGTCGAGGACATCGGCATAATCCGCACCGCCTTTTGCGTCATAACTGCATGGCGATTCTGCGGTGTTGCTGTCAGAGACTGTCAGCGTGGGGTCAAGCTCGGCATGAAAACGTCGTACCCGCCTGGAAGAAATTTTAATTTCGAAATTCCGAAAAGCAGAAGATTGGCTGGACTCACCACTTATCGTTGTAAGTGGACCCAGTTATAGCGCGCCCGGCAAGAATGGTGTGACTCTTCATGAAATATTCCTTGCGTCCCGAGAATATTGCGCCTTGAGTAACAAGTAGGTCCCGAGCAATACGGGAATCGGAAATGACCACGAAAAGTTGATTTCCCATCCACACTGAGTAGAGAGGGCCATAGACTTTTGCCCAAGCATGGGTAGCGCGCTCCGGGTATTTCCGGAGGAAAGCGTAGCGAAATAGCGGTCCGGAAGGAATGGGGAGCCCGTTTCTACTAACGATGTTCTTGCGAAAGATGAGCGGTACCACAGTTAAGCAGGTCGCGATGACCGCCGCCCACAAAATCGCAGTTGGAGACACGGTCTGAAACGTATGACACCATTAGACGTTTTCATAACGAGTTGCTTGTAATTACCGCCAAGGGGAAAGGGGGGAGAGATATTCTGCTGGAAGCCATCGCGGTTCAGAGAAGAAGATGCAAGGAAAGTTAACAGATGATAGAAGGAAAACTGGGCAAGGAATGGGGAAGATGGGTCACTGTTGTCCCAAAGGTTGGGGGTGCGCGTCAGTCTGATGAGTTGCACTTTATACAGCACCACATGGGACTGAGGCATCGGTTTTATTTTGTCCGAGACAATGCATCGGATCGTGTCCAAATTGAGATAATGAACTGAATGTTGTTGGGATACCTTCCCGTTGTTCTATTTATGGCGGATCATTTCTGGGGCTTGCAGACTGCAGTGCCATCTTTCGCACACCGATCCGGTCAGAAGAGGCCCGGTACTGACATTTACCTCGACCCCAAACGACGGTTTTACTCTACAAAAGTTTCGTCTGACACCTAATTCAGACATTTGGTACAAATATTTCCCTCCCGCCCTCCGACATCCAGAGCTCTGAGAGCTCACTCTTGGCGACATAAAACATTCCGAACATAATATTCTTGCGCCGCTAGATAGGCGAAAGTGACATTCACCGCATTCGCCATTTCTGTGCAGATCTCATTTCGGCACAGCGTGTGGATGGCATGGTGGAGACAAGCGCCTTGATTGATTGGCGTATACACCGAGCGTGATTCGGCGCATTCGAAAGTAGTAATAGAATAGCATTAAGTACTCGGCACTCCATACTCTAGGAGTCAGGGCGCCAACCATACTAGGAGCCAACTCGTTGTTACATGTAAGGCTAGTAGTTGATGCGCTAGTAGTGTTTCGAACAGAGACTGGCACGAATAGAATACGGCCAAACTTTATGAACTGTGTTTTTAATAGAGTCCCTGCCGATGCCAGGCACGCTCTCGGACTTCGGAGATATCATCATCAGTTAGCACGCGTCATGTCGCAGGACGGACACAGAAGTTGTTGGGCCAGGCGACGCCCTACGACCTACCAAGACGATACAAGTGCTGTGAAAGCATTGAATGCGACGGCGAGAGAATAACCTAAGATGATATCAATGATAGCGGGGGTCGTCAGTTCGATTACCTCAAATCAGTAACCATGGGTTGAGGTCGTCAGCTGTGAAGCGTTCAGTCACAGGCTCACAGCTCCTCGAGTCACGGCGGTGAGCCGAGCAAAGACATTTCTTTGGCAACAGCCCTGAAAAACAGGGGTAAGTACAAGGTAAGTACTCAAGCTTCTGTTTTGCGGGAGACCGGGTGCAATTGATTCGGGAAAATTCTTGAATTGAAGACGATCTTTTACAGAAAGAAGTGACATAATCTCACTCGTGTTCCGGCCGGCACAAGGCCAGCCGGCGGCGAGGGCCATTCACGAGGCGACGAAACGATAATTTTACGTTCGCCGAGTTCACCACAAGTTCACGGAAGCTGCCGCGGATCATTCCGACCAGTTGAAATAGATACAACCACTTTTACAGCAAACGGAACTGCCCTAAGGATAAGGGAATGAAACATTAATCTGATTGTTGTATGAAGGGTCACTGCCACTGCTCCGTCAAGGGAGTTCCCACTGGGGCCTATGGCATCCACTGCTGTTAACTGATATAACACGGCCAGTTGATTACAGTAAATACAACTTTACAACTGCCTTCTCTTATAGGGCTGTGACGTGAAAGTAAATATCTAAATGCTACCATTTGGAATGTGCACAGATGGTCAACTGAAGGAATCAGCGGGAGTGCCATCCTCCTGCTGTTGGCTCAGGAAACTTTAGTAATTCTATCCTATGAGTTATATTTGTTCCCGACGAGATACTTATTCTGTAAGTTTCACTTGTCGAATCAATGCCCTATGCTATGCGTAAGGGCGAGACAAACATATATCTCCCATAGACATCAGAAGAAAATCTCCTCTGAAATGTGTCGAATCAAGCCCCTATGCGTTAGGTGAGACAAACATATACAGCCTCTCCCGTAGACATCGGCAAATGAAAAAAAATCCCCTCTGAACATGCTTTTTCAGTTGCTCTTTTCGGCCGATCATCCTCGTTGACTTATCTGATCTTATCAATTTACCCGATCTGGTGTATCGGAGATCAAGTGTTGATGTTTCGGCGTAATTCAGCCGAGCTGAATATTCACTTTTGCTGATGTGTGACTGGCCGAAATCAAGTAGTTGCATTTCAAGACCAGCGTTTGTGCCATCAAGTTCTCAAGGTTTGATTCAGTCGAGATTTGACGGCCGCAACAAGGCTGCAACTCTCTGACAGTCCGATGTTGCCAGTCCGATCCGGCGGACAGCGCGTCCGAGCCTCTACTGTTACATGAAGGGCGACAGATTCTATTTCTGAACTCGACGCAAGACAGCTTGACATGGATTATTGACCGAATATCTCCAACGCACTGCGTCTAGCTATGCGGGCGCTGAGGCGGAAGTTTGTTCACGCCGACTACAGTACTCTCCTGACTCCGACCCACTCTAGCTCTCCTCTGAACTACGGCTCCGAGTCGCACTGACTCTGTGCATGGTTTGTGTGTTTGTTCACTTATCTGACTCTCATACTACAGTGACATGCATACGCTCATACGCGCGCTGTTTCACTGTTACAGTATTTATGATGTACAAGTCCTTTTCAGTTTTGAGGGCCACTGTGCATTAGGCCGATTTCCAACACATACAGCTCTTACAGAATCTGGCAGGTTGCCACCGTTCTTTGACAATTCTTTGGCATAGAGAAGGGAACCTCAGATAGTCGGCGCGCTGGACAGGCCCGGGAGTCATGCTTTATTTGAAGTTTGAACCTTTCTTTTTTTGAGCGTTGAGTCTAACCTGAAACCTGAGATGGCTACCAAGAGCGGGAGCGCTTTTAATTCTGGTCCGAAATACATCCTCTTGGATAGTTGCACCAGGGTTGGCTCAATGTCCCATTTGAAGCAATCAAATTCATTCGAACCATGCTGCTCCCAACGATCCGCTTTCAGAAGCACTTTCATACCAACGGAAAGTGCATCTTTCGGCTGATTTTGAGATGACCCAAGTCGCATATCCTTCGCGAAACTACTCCTTTCAGGCGCATATCTCTCGAATCTTGCTTTCTGTGGAGTGCTCCAACAGTATACGTTTCGAAGCCGATTCAATGCACTCGGGCGCCGAGTGCCCGTGCGGGTTCTCACAGCTATTAAAAGTTGTGAGCGACTGGTTCCGTTTTATTTCTCCGCGCTCGAAATATGCCGTGAACGGACAGTACGTAAGGGGAACTGTGAAGAAGCATCAGATTTGGACTCAGACATGTGTGTCCGTGGCGTAAGAAAACTACGCGCCCCGGGCCCCTACGGTGAGTGCGGGAAGGAAAAAAAAGGGCTCAAGTGCCATGATTGGAACCTGACAACTGCGAAAACGTTTGAAACCTATTCGAGCCTGCTAAGTAAATGAAAACCACGGGTGATGCATACACTACAACCGTCAGTGTTCTTTATCCTTTATACATTTACCTCCATGGATCTCCGTACAAAGGTACGAGCTAGTCCCTATGGAGCGCCTGACCAATACGTCAGGCCAAGAGTTTGGCGGCGCGTTGCAAATGTTCGATAGTGTCTTGGTGCAATTCACGCAAGACATCCTGGAATGCATCAGCGCTCTGGGAAACGGAAGTTACTACCTTCCAAAATCGACTCACCGCTGCCCCGTTGATCTCATCGGTTAAGCCGACGCCCACCCCCGCCCAGATAATCAATCTCGAATCATCGCCGTCTCGCGCACTTCCGTCAAACTTTGCAATGCGTTCCTCGACGCTCAGACCTGCCTTATAGTCGTCCATTATTCCGTTCGCAATCGCGCGGCCATCGTAATTCGGCGGCCAGCCCATGGTGCGGCCCACCTCGTCAAACGCCATCGCGCGAGCTGTCGCCTTGAGATCCGCCTTGATGAGAGCTTGCTTCTTCGCAGTGGTGTACTCGCACTCGGGGGTGAACAAGAACCGCGTGCCGAGCGCGACACCGTCTGCGCCCATCGTGAGCAGTGCAGCAATCTGAGCACCAGTGGATATACCCCCGGCGGGGATCACCAGGGGCTTGCCGTTGTTTGTCGTTTGAAATTCCCGGAGGATCGCCGCGAGGAGAACGAAGAGCGGCGGGGCGTCTGCACCTCCGTGTCCCCCGGCCTCGATTCCTATGTGTATAACGTGCGTCATTTAGGGGATTAGACTTGGAATGGGAGCGCCTAACTAACAAACCTTGCACCACCACTGCATCAACCCCGTGGAGCGCAGCACGGCGGGCGTCGTCCACAGAGTTCACTATGATAAATATAAATGTGTTGCGGCCGGTTTTGCTGTTGTAAGCGTGGACTTGATTGATATATTTCTCGAGATTGACCCCAAACGCAAACCAAACGGCCGTAGGGCGCTCGTCTAGAACAGCGATGAGACGGGGGTCGTCAGAAATTTCTGTTCTGTCCAGGATCCAGCCGATGAATCCCACAGCAACCGGGACTGGCTCCCCAGCCGGAATGTTAAGGCTGGATCGGATCTTTTGAATCTGTTCTCTGAGAACCTGTGTGGGCGCAAATCCTGATCCAGAAAATGCATTCAAATGTACGTATTAGATCTGGACAAGAAAACTGCATACCTGCTCCGATGGATCCGAGGCCACCAGCGACGCTCACGGCAGCGGCCAACTCTGGCGTGGACGCGAATGCCATGGGCGCACAAATGATGGGAGACGTTAGATCTGGACCGCGTCAAGAAGACGTATGCAGAGAGGAATGAGCCTGACTGAGGCGTTCGGTGAGCTGAGTTGTAATTGGGAGCATTTCGGTGCAAGACGAGGTCGTGTTGGTGCAATGAAAGACTAATGAAAGTGGTTTCAAAGCGAGTGACTCCGCAGCCGAGGTGATCTAAGTGACAGCTGTGACATCTCGGATCTCCGAGATGTCACAGCTGACCCTCACCATTCGTAGTTCGGCCCCATCTGGGGTCCGGAGAAATCTCCGACCTCCTTCAACGTACTGCAGGTAATTGTTGGGTAATTGCTCGGTCCCATTTGGGTACGACCGTAAGTACCGGTAGCTGTGATCGTTGAACCTTTAAGTGCCTCTGGGCTCCGAGTCGTACAGTGCCACTACCGCTCACTTGCCAGCATTCTCAGGCTTCAGCGCTGTTCGGTGCTCGAGTAGGCTCCTGGCTGATCGTCAAGTTGGAATTGGCTTCGCAACAACTTGCAAACGAACAGCCTGAGGAGTGAGGTTGCCACTGTGCTGCGGTAGCTGCTCTTCAACTTCAAGATGCAGCGCGCGTTTCGTGTTTTCTATTTTAATTCCACTGTAAGTACCTACAGAGATTGGTGATTGAGTGCCGGCCGTCTCCCAGATCGAATGATCGGTTATTCCGTTGCCCTGGAGATCCGTAGTTTCTCTTGGCGCCGTGGGCGGATGATGCCGACTCAGAAGGCCCGCGGCCTGCGTCTCTGTTGCTGCGCTTCTATTTACTCGAGCCTTTCAAACTGATCACAGAGCTAACACAGAGCACAACACAGACTTCTCAGGTGTACGCTTGTCGACGTAAAAATAAGTACCCGAATTTAAAATATGCAGAGTTGAGCTTTCTGGGATAAAATCAAACAAGGGCGCTAGGAAGGAATGAAAGAAGGTTACTAGAAGAGTTGAACATATTTTCAGCCCAAAATATCGAACGCCTTGGAGGACGCGACCATTCGACCGACGTTCAAATCCCTCCGACGAGCACTAGTGTCGAGTCTAGAGCAGGTTCAGGCCTCTCAATGCCTGAGGAATTGTCATTCGGAGGCTCAAGTCGTCTGTCAATCATATATAGTACGAGCGTAACTCTCACGGCGGAGTGAATATATTAGGTGATTCGGGCTATTGATCAAATAAAATATTTGTCATTGCACTGATGTGCAGGTTTTTGCGTGGAATGGCTTTTGTGAGCAAGATTGACCCACCAAGCTTGATTTGCGCCAATTGGCGTGTCCGAGGTTGGTTCCCGATATATTATAAATAACTTATAATGTTCAGGGTCATAACTTACAAGGCATCTTGAGAATTGGGGTTTTTTTCCGAATACACCCACTTCTAACAGCACTCCGAGCTGTCTGGAAATTTTCTAAGAACGGAGTACGGGTGTTTCGGCTTTTGCCGGTGCATACGCATTTGATCCACGTGTCATTAGCTTTTGTGACGTATGGGACATTGTACCGTTTCGCGCACACCACTGGCAGGAGCATTCTAAGCACCATGAACGCGTCTTGCCAGGACCAAGAAGAGTACGACCTCCAACGGTATACTCTGCCAAGGAACAAATCAGAGTCGAGTATCGCTGACCCAAACTTTGGTATCAAGCGCGCTTTTGGACGGTTTTGTCGGCCCACCACACGCTTCGACTTCTTCTGCTTCCTTCGAAGGTCCCGATACTTCTGCCCTCCTAACAAAAACTAAGAGAGCCTTCGACGATCCCTCCGACAAGCAACAAAGGAAGAGACAGAAACTGGCAGAAAAGAAGTCGCATAATAACGCCTTGGCGGGTAAGCAACATTTATTCTCTAAGTGGAATATGTTAACCTCTCTCCAGAGACGATTCAGAGGTTTATCAAGAAGGCGAAGCCCAAATTGGACATGAAATACGACAAGGGAGCACTGCGGCTCACGCGTACACCAGGAAGACGCCATATGGCAAACACAGTGTCGCTGGAGGATATCTATGACGGCGTTTATCGGACAAAAATACGATGCAGTTCGATGCACTGATGCAACTCAATGCAATTCAATGCAATTCAGTTCAATTCAATGCAGTGCAGTGCAGTTCAATGCAGTTCGATACAATTGGTTGGGCCTGGGATTTGCAGCGAATTGCATTATATACGGCTCAATGCAAATCACTTAATTTGCACTAAAATGCATTGGCCTGATCAGTGCATTCCAGTGCAATTTCGCGGGACTGCATTGGATGGCATTGCGCATTCCATTGCAGTAGCAACTTTTTTTGCAGAATTCTTCTATATCTGGATGAATTTTTCTCAAAAGGGCATCTTGCTAACCTGTAATTCAGAAG
Source organism: Mycena haematopus (assembly GCA_029281435.1). NCBI lineage: Eukaryota > Fungi > Basidiomycota > Agaricomycetes > Agaricales > Mycenaceae > Mycena > Mycena haematopus. Next base: position 25,564 of record JARJCV010000238.1, read on the forward strand.
TCGAACTTGTGTAACGGTTCAAACACCCGCAAATGATGTGAAAGAAAGACATGGGAGTCCTACTATCTGTGTGAATATTTCAGCCCTCATCTTTCAACTTGCCAGCCACCTCCGAACCCTGAACGACACCTAGTTCGCCGCCGCCGTCCACTGCCGACTTCGATTGATGGCGCATCAAACGTAGTCGGGATCCCGGTCCGATCATTCCCCGGACATTCCCCGGACTTTGCTCACATCGAGAATCCCACAACAAAAATGCATAGATGCCCATCAATGCAATGCTAAATGTGAATATTTACTTGGCAACATAGTGGATGTGTGCCATCATTCAATGCAACGCCATGTAGTGCAATGCAATTGAAAAAATATTACTATAGCACAAATGCATTGAATTGCACCGTGAGGTGCATCGAAATGCATTGAACTGCACCCTCTTGCATTGGGTTACACTTGATTGCACCGAGTTGCATTGAATTGCATGAGTGCATCAAATTGCATCGTATTTTTGTCCGATAAACGCCGTCATAGATATCATTCAGTCTGAATCCCTATGCATCAGCGTTTTGACAAATCGCTTGTGGCTTGTTTGGCCTTGTGAGCTTGTTGACAAGCTCGCATGGTCAAAGTACAAAAATTTCCCCACCACCAAGGGAAATACAAGTCTTCTCAAATGTATGTATGAACCCTCCTCCAGTTTCTCACAACTGTGCTGTACCAAAAAATGGCAATTAACTTCGATTTATTGAATTTTGAGCCTCCTTCTGGAGTCGAACTAGTGACCTTGCGGGAAATCGAAACATGGTTTGTGGGCTTGTCAACTTGCCGCCTTTTCCGCGCTTTTTCGGGCTTTTTCGGGCTTGTACAAGCTCACAAGCAATCTGTCAAAAGTCTGATGTGCTCGGCCATAATATACGCATTTTTTCATTGAGAATGATCATGTCTTTCAGGTAATGCGTTGTTCTCGCGGCCTTCTTTCCGCTGATCTCATGTCACCAGTTCTTGCCGTTCGAAAAAGGCCTCAATCCCCAGCCTCATGTTCAGATCTATGTCGGTCGGGACCTCTCCATGGACTCGGTTGGCAAGGAATTCGCGGGGTGTACGAGAAAATTCCCGAAAGGCGACGAGTTCAATCATATCGTTAAATGCGCGCAGGATGGATACCGCGATAAATGTCAGTCCTAACTCCTCTTTGCTGCACCTTCGATCTAAATCACAGACATCAGACGGCGCCAACTTCCATGCCTTCTACCCGACAATGAAGAGCGGATGCGCTCACTCCAAAATTATGGTTCTCGTTTACCCCGACTTCTTACGCGTAGTGATCACCTCCGCAAACTTGCATGTTCCTTCCTTCGTTTTTGCACCCTGAATATTGATGTGCCCTCCCCGAAGAATGCAAACCGATGTTGTCCTCGGCGATAATACCTGGTATATCCAGGTGCGCATCAGCGAATGTGCTGAACCGGGAAACTGATTTATTCGTTAGGACTTCCCGCGCCTTGCCGAAAATACCGAGTACAAAGAGAAGCCTTTCGAATGGCACCTTCGCAGACACGTCAAGGAGCTAGGGTGCCCTATCGAATTCGTAGACAAGTATCTCAAGCCCGGCGTCTTTGACTTCTCCGCGGCCAAGGTCTACCTCGTAACAAGCCGGCCCGGGTCCTTCAGCGGCGACGAGGCCAAGCAGTATGGCCAGCTCAGACTGCGCGACGTTGTGCGCCGCAAGATCTTCAAACGCTACTCCGAAGCCAATCCTCCACCAGAGATGGAGTTTGAAATGTACCGTACCTTTGCGATGCATGCGACGAAGGCCTAATCTATCTTGCAGCTGCGTCGGTTCCGTTGGCCACCTCGAGAATGAGGGTGTCGTGAAGACGTTCCTAGATTCATGTGCCGGAAATCTACAGGAGTCGATCGAAGGCAAGCCGGCCCTCAAAATGGTCTTTCCCACTTCAGGCGATGTGGAGCTGGATATGCCCGTGCGTTCGCCGGTCTCGTTTTATTTCACTTTGATAATTGGCTTACATTCTGCTCTGTAGGGAGCTGGAAATATTTCCAGTCATATTGACTGGGCTTCGCTCGATGGCACAAACTCCGAGTTCCTCAAGGATGTTTTCCATCGTTGGCAATCCAAAGATCGGGGATGTCTTTTCCACCTGAAGACGATCCTGGCGCTACGCGCGGGCCAGCCGAAACGAACGCCTCTGTACATGTACACGGGCTCGGCAAATTTTTCGCTGAACGCGTGGGGCGCCGTGGTGCCGGAGCGTCGTAACCGGGTGATCGCAGACACAGGCGCCACTGAGCGTGTTGAACGCATAGTGAACTTTGAGTGTGGAGTCGTCGTTAAAGGGCAGGACATCGCGAGGATGCTGGAGACGGGGAAGTGGGAGGATATCGTCCCGTATGAGCGACCGACGGAAGCTAACGTGCGTTGTGTGCTGTATTGGTTTGAGTCATTTTGTTAAATTTGGATCCAGCGCTACCGGGAGGGCGAGCGGCCGTGGAGAGTTCCCAAGTCCGCATTCGAGGCGCCTATGGACGGGGATAGCGACAAGGCCGACGAAGACGAAATGGAACAGCTCGGGGCCCTCGCTCGGTGATGGACCTGATCCGTATTTTGTCTGAAGCGAAGGTACTGCAGTTGAGAGGCAAAGCTGCGTAGTTATCGCTTCGTGTTTTTTTTTCCCGTGTAGCTTAAATCCTTCTGTAGCGCCACTGTATTGTATTGCTGTACATTCGCAGATCAAACTCAGTATGCCTTGCCTTTTGTATACTCGGATTCCCACTAATAAGGCCTTCACATCATGACCTATCGAAGAAATTTCCCGTCCTCCAGACCAGCTGCATATTAGATATTCTAACGAGTCCACTTGAAGACAGAAAGGCATACCGATGGCGAATCAAATCTGAATTTGGGTGTGTTTCGATCGTAAGTTTAGATTCCTTCACGATCAGGAACGACGGCATGACTAGTGTTGAGTGAGGCCTAAGGATAAATATCCTGCGGTGAGCTGACGGAATTTATTGGATCAAGTTCTGCATATCCCTAGACGGAGGCGTACCATTCGATCGTATGTACACGGCAACATGCCAGCGGTATCTTATTCTGTCATCAGCCTGGAGTCCTGCACAAAACCTCAAAGAGGATAAGCAAAGAACAGAAAGCGGGGCAAAGAGTCCCGAAGCTTAGTGAGGTGGGACCCAGGGAATCGAACCCCGATCTGCTGCTGATCCATCCAATGCACAAATACGAACTGAGAGCAGCCATGCACTATACACGACATCCAATTTAATTAATCGTTACATTCATTATGCAGTTCACTCAAACTGTCCGAATGCGAATGTGTCCGTAATAAGAGAGTGTCTCGTAAGAGCTAGCCATAGAAGGTCCAGTCCAATGCGTAAGTAAGTCCGTGGCCCGTGGGCAGATCATCATCATGCGGAGGCGATTCGTTAAATACAAAACTGCACGGTCATTTAAGGTGGCGGATTCGCAGAAGGACAACCTCGCACCTGTGACCTGTCTACGGATGCATCGCGCGGCGTCGAGGACCATGTCGTCTGACATGCTGAGCAGTGGCGTCCTCGCGCGGCCCCGGGGTGAGGGCGGGCAGCGAAAGCGTAAAAGTCCACGTCCATGGACGAAAGAGGTCGCTCATCTTGACACCACTGGCAGCGTCTCGGTGGTCGTTTGTGGGGTTCGGAGTAGCCGCGGCGAGCGTTAGGAGGAGCGCAAAGATGGCGATTAGGGAAAAGAAAAAGCGCATCTTAGAATCTGCACAAATCGCATATGGTCAGCGTCGGTCAGGAAGGATCCTGGGGACACGGAGTAGCTACTTATTATCGGGCAGAAAAAATGGAGAGGGGAGAGGGGAGAGGAAGGATGACGTGCGCGATCTCCGCAGCTGTCTTTTTACATAAATCTTCTTCCTTCCTTCCTTCCTTCCGGTGACTTCGGTCACTTTCCTCCGTCGCACAGCCTCGCTCCCACGTTAGGATGCCGAGATGCCGGGGATCTCCCTTTTCAACATGTCTACAGTCCATTGAGCGGATAAAATGGTTTTAAAACTCAAATCCGATAGCAACCCATGCCAGCAGTATTTTTTGTCCTGCTCGATCCACTCGAGTTTGAACTTGGTCACGGTGACGGCCGTAGTCTGTAACTCAACGCGTTTCATTGGTTCCGAGGCGGCCGCAAGGCACCGCCCGGGGTCCCGGATTTCCGACAGTTTCTGAAGGATTGCGCGGGTCCGGCGATTTGTTATCTCCCTTGAAAATCGGGATCTCCAGAGATAAAAGGGTCAGTAACCGTTGTTCAACTTGTTTGTCTGATGCGTGCCGCGCTGTCCTGACGCAGCAGATCACATGACATCAGCGGCGGTTCGAAATCTTCCACGTTCGAACCTGCGCAAATCAAAAACTCGAAGTGCATTTGGTTGAAGGTTTGGCCGAAGAGCAGTCTGGCGATGTTTGTAATAGTGCGTTTCAAATTGAAGTGCGTTGCGTTACTTTGATTCAGATGAAGGAGAAGCGTTTTTCTGGGGCGTCGATACAGGAGTCCTGGAGCGAGCGGGACATAAGTCAATGTATCGACACCATTGCACTTTCAGACTCCGGGACCTCATGTACCGTTTTACAACTGTTTCTTCAAACATTTGAATCGCGTCTCTCGCAAAACGGATTCACTACGACTTCCCTTGGAACCTTCATCCTTTGCGCGTCAGAAGGTATGGTAAAACTACAATTCGTACCTCGACATGAGCAAAATCTACTCGACGAGAAACGAGCGTCGCCTTTCGTTTCAACCCTATTTCCAGTCCACACGGACAAGAGGTTGCTCGTATACGTCAAAGCCGGTCGCTGGGTCAGGGTGTGTCTTCGTCCATGTCTACGCCACAATGTGTCATGAGTATTCCGATTTCAATTTCGCGGAAGGACAGAGGAAAGGAGCAAGGGAGAAGAAAGAATGGAGACTCACAATAAAAATATAGTCGCCCGTACCATCGGTCAAACTCGGGTGCGCGAGTGCAGAGTATGCGGGGAGAGTCCCGTTGCCAACTGTCCCGCTGTAAAATTGCTGGTGATACAACATCAATATTGGCAAGCGCGCGCAGTGAGTTGAGCAGAAAACACGATCTGACGTACCTGTGCGACGGCCCAGGGCCCTTCGGCTTTGGGCGCAGTGGATATATAGGCATTAGCATCGGGGAACGAATCGCCGCCGATCCAGACAAAGGACTGCGCGGAACGGGATTCAGTTTGTGCGTGGTATGAGATTATTCGACGCACCTGCCACTTCGGTGAGTAATAAATCGTGCCTTGCTTGGCGCTTGTATTCGGGAGAACGATGCTGGGGTCGGTGTTGAGAGGTGTTGTACGGGTCCATTCTGGTATTGCGGAATCCCCGTTCAGCTTGAATCGCTCGAGATGATAATATACACGACGTACTGCCGTTGACGTAGAACTCGTAGCTCGGACGATAATCCAGAGTACCGGCTGACAAGTCTACTCTCGCCACAGCCAACTTGGCGTCGGGAGTTCCTCCCCACAGATATGCCTGATTCAATCAAAGGTCAATACAAGTCCCCGTTTCTGAGCGAAGCTAAGACGCACGTATCCGTCGACAATAACATGGCAGGCGGTCCCATATCCGATCTCAGTCGCCGACCAGAAACTAGCGATGGTCATTGCGGTGTTGGGGATGACTCCCTCGCCTGCAACGCGCGAAATGACGTGAAAGAGGTCGTTGCCCGTCGAGTTCAGAACCGTGAGGCCCGTGAGGCGCTGCCGCGCCATGAAGCCGTAGGCATCGACCCAGCCGTTATGCGGACCACGGCTGACGACAAGCGGCGTGGTGTCAGGCCAGCCCACCCATCGGCTCCCGTCCGCACATACACCAGGCCCGCAGATGTTGTCTCCGCATCCGCCGGGAAGACACTGGTCTTCCTGAAACGCGTAGAAGAGCGGGCCGAAGCCTTGCGGGGACGACAAGGTGAGCTGCTTTGGGCGACTTGGGTCAGTGGGGAAACCGGAGAAGGATGCGGTGTTGGCGACGAGATTGTGCCCGATGGACCCGTTTTTGAGGACTTGTTGGGTATCGCGGCACACCCAGAGCTATGAATCGTCTTTCAGTTTCAACCTTGAGTGCAGTAAATGCGGCGGGTGTTTACCACGTTGTTGTACCAGAGCGCGGAGGTGCATGAATCACGATTCAATCCCGGATCGATCAGGTCACCGTACAGCGTAGTCTTCGCCACGACTGGTTTCACGACTTTTGAGGGAGCATTACTCGCGAGAGCCGTTCCGCAGGCGAGGATAGCTGCAGTGAAGTAGCGAAACAGGCGGGCCGCCATGGTCATCGATGTGGGGAAAGATAAGTCTCAGAACCTGAGGAACCCCACCTCACATGCACAATGAATACGCGAAGCGCATCTGATGGGCGCGTTCGTGTCCGGTGATCATCCTGCAGTGTACCCATGATCCTGTTCAAGTTCATATGGCCGGGAAAGAAACCGAACATGTACTGAAAGTGTCCAAACGTACGGTAGGCTTGAAAATCGCTACAAACCTCCTGAGGTGAGAGAGACAGCAGGTTGAAAGAAACATCCGTCGGCCTTTTGCGATGCTCGTTCGCCGATCGACCCGTGAGCTGAGAGTCTCGGCTGGTCAGGCGCAAGTCAGGTGTCTGGTAGATTCGTATACTTACTTGATGTCATCGACCGAAGCGTTTCAGAGGGTTTTTGCATTCGCAAATCCCAGTGCCTGGTGACATACAGGTTTCGACGTCCTTTCAGTATTTTTGCCAGAGAAGCGAAGTATGCTTAAAAGGAGAAAGGATCGCGGTGCATTCCAGTGATTCCGTGTTGAGAAAAAGGGTTTGCGGAAGTGTTCTTGCCTCGTTCACTGCGGCGTGCAGTGTTGGCAATTAAGGCTTAAGGACCCACCCTGGCCGTCCTTAAGGGTTAATAAGCCTTAAGGCTTAAAAGTGCCCTTATGGCTTAAAGGCTTAATTTCCTTTTTGGGAAATTACATCTCACGCTCAATTGTGCGTGTACGGAGCACATTTACTGTACATACTATTAGTCCCAATGAGGCTGACAACGCACAATAGGTCTGATAATTTCATTTTGCTCCCTCATTTCTTAATATTTTCCCCCGGAGTTTTTTGTAGTAGAAACATGTACCTATTGTTTACAACTGTACCAAAGATCTAAGGAATAACGCGAGAGGAAGGTATTGAGAGAGCCCTACCGTCCATCAAGGTTAGTGATCCCCAAACAGTTGTAAGCATTCCGGGCTTCCCGCTCACCAAGCAGGCCCAGAAAAATTTGAGGGGTCGTCTGAACACTATGGCGCATATTCTGCGCCATTAATTACTTTTTTCCGGTACGTTCTTGCGATGTTCTTTGAGCAAAGGTGTCGAAGGCGTGACAAAGCGTGACAATTTCAACTCCGCTCGCTAATCGTTTTGACAGCGGAATCTGTGACCTTCTGTGACCACAAAAATGGAGCCTCGAGAATGGGTACCCTACATCCTGGAAAAACATTTTGAAAGGACAGAAGGCGAGCTATAGTGTACACACAGGCCCTCACTTTTTTCCGGGTCTGCCTGGTGAGCGGGAAGCCCGGAACACTTACAACTGTTTTGGGATCACTAACCTTGATGGACGGTAGGGCTCTCTCAATACCTTCCTCTCGCGTTATTCCTTAGATCTTTGGTACAGTTGTAAACAATAGGTACACGTTTCTACTACAAAAAACTCCGGGGGAAAATATTAAGAAATGAGGGAGCAAAATGAAATTATCAGACCTATTGTGCGTTGTCAGCCTCATTGGGACTAATAGTACCCATCTTCCGAGCACCGTCGTCGGGCCTCACATCCTCCTCCGCCTCTTCCAACGCCTCCACTGTATCTTGCAGCAACTTTTGCTGGTGTTTGACACAACCTTTGCAGTATGGGCCTTGTAAAAATGGCTTTCCATTGTTGACATCATTGTTGGCACGCGGGGCGAGTGTAGACACAGAGGAAAATTTCGATCCACGATCAATGATTGATGGCTGCCGGGGACACCGGCCTTTCTCGGCCCGAGCTCTTAAGGCCTTAAGCCTCCAGGTGCCGCTCCTTAAGCCTTATGATAAGGCCTTAATAAGCCTTAACCTTATTAAGGGCTTACCCCTTACGGCCAACACTGGCGGCGTGATGATGGCAGAGAACAAGAGAATTGATGGAATCAAGTATCCGTCACATCTCGTAACGGTGTGACATTCGTCCTGGTTTCGACCACCACTTGACCACCACTTCAAGCTTCCAGTTGGGTGAGGACGTCTTTGCGGTTCTATCTCGAAAATGGATATCTTACGACGATGCTCCGTAGAAGTTGAGGGCGACGATCGAGGTCTCTCCTCACCCTGGACGAGGACTTCTGGATTTTCTGGGTTTTCGGCTTCTCTGGCGCTGGGTTTTCATTGGCCTCCCATCCAATATCTACTATTATCGGTACCGTGCCGACCGATTTACTTGGTGGCATGTTTTCAGCGCATTGCGGAATGGGACATCAACTCCCAAGACCAACTGGCAACCTCTAGGAGTTTCCTCGACACAAATTTCCGTCAATAATTGGTAATCAAGAGCCAGATTCAATCGATGTCTCGTACAATTACAGTTGCCAGTAAGCAAACTCTACATCGCACCCCAGATCGAAACAAGTACTGACTTATAGACGCGTTTAAATTCAAAACCTCTGTTGGGGAGCAGCGCCATCCACAATCGTAATCCAGGGATACTCCCTCATAACCTTGTCCGCGTAGTACTGACAATTCTGGCAAAAAGGCTTGTCGATATTCTTCGTCCTCGCCCGACATTGGCTGATAAGCCGCGTCGGTTTCTGCGTGAGTTTTGCCTGGTTAACTAGTGCCGCTAGGGTCCCCGACTCGACGCAATTCCCTACGGGAATTTTGCTGTTCTGGAGTGCGGGTGGGGCAGTGTAGGTGCCGTACATCCTGAACGTGCCGCCTTTCCGTGCGTTCGCCACGCGAGTCTGTTCAGCGACCAAAGTCCTTGGATCGCGGGAAGCCGTGGGGACGGAGGTGTTGTATCGGGCGGTGGACGGCTGGCCTGCGACGTATGCCACGCCATATGCGTTGCCGGCCTTGGTTCGCGGTGTGCTGGCCACGGCGGCGCCGTACGTCTTGAGGTTTCCTTGGACCTTGGCGGTCGTCGCTTCTAGAAAGAAAAAGATGGCTCACGTGAGAAGAGAGGGAGTCCGTGGCTTGGCCAACGAGACGAAAACCCACATTCACGCCTTTGTCGGAATGGATTCCAATCGTTTGTCTTTGTCGCACGGCGAGGGCCCTGCGGTGGGGCGCTCATCTGCGGCCCGAACGTCGAGGCTTTAGGGGGCGGCCCAAAGGATGGCATCTTTGAGGTAAGAGATGGACGTCTGAGGGCTGGACGATGTCGAAGTGAGAGACGGTTTAAATATCAGACACTGCGCTCAATCTTCAGACAGGCCGTAACCACGTTGTGGATCCCAAAATATGTGGGAGGATGACAATCCCAATTTTGCCATATCCAGGTGTACGTAGTAGGTAACTCATCGTAATCACGGCGCTAATCTCCTGAACGGCACCCAGGCCTGGTGGAAAAGATAAACAGAAGTGACATCGTTGTAAAGGTTTGAGACCCGAACAGATAGCTTAGAGGCTGTTGGATTCGGAGAGAGCTTGAGGTACGAGGTTAAAGTGTTACGGTATCTGTGTATCAGAGACTAAGACGGATTCCCACCAGGAGAAGCGCTGGGCGCCTACTCGAAGCTCTGAGCGACAAGCGTCGTGATGCAGCATCTTACGAAACGTCTCTACGAGACTGTAACCGCTCTATTAAGATTTGGTAGCCAATTCGGTGACGAGATCTTGAACCTTATCGCGTCTCGCTTGCCTTGCTCTGCTCGAACTTCTACAGCTCTGCTATTTTCCTTTCAATAGGCAGTTGAAATGCTGTAAGCAGTTTTCAACTACTGTTGAAAGAATCCTTATTTGGTACGTGTCGCAGACCAGCGCATGACCGTTGAACTTGGCGGGTCGCCTGTATCTCGTACGGAGTCGTTATATTCTCCTTTGAACATGAGAAATCTCTCACGACGGCGTTTTGCCATCGTGCCGGTGTGAGAGACCAGATTCGGATGTTAACACGTGTGCATGTGCGTCTTGTTACTTCACCAGCATGCCGGTCCTCTCCCCAGAACTCTGGCAAATCGGAATATTCTCCCGCCTTGACCTCGTCAGTCTAATACGGAGCCGCTGCGTCGACCGAGCGTGGCGTGAAATGGTCCTCGACGCAGATCTGGCCCCCATCCGCCGTTCTTTATACGAACTCTACCTCATCGTGATCGACTCGAAGGGATTTCTATCCAGCCGTCCACGAGTCCTGGCCCAAATCCAGCCCTTCGATCGGGAAGGGTACATCGCCGCCGTGTGCAATCAGCATGGCTTCATACCACTCGAGTTCGAGTTCTACATACTCGAATGGCCTGCCAAATCTATGTTCGGTACTATCTGGCCCGGACTCCCTGTGGACCAAGATTCCGCGCACTGGTCGACTGGAATTTGTCGGGGTATAAACCATAGCGCGACGAATCCCCCAATCCTTTACAGGCTCGAAGTCGATGCAGAGTTCTTCGACGGCGACGAGTCCGTCCTCGACGAGACCGACTCCGACAACTTCGTCGTCTTTCCAGGTCTTCCGCTCTGGCAAAGCAGATTCGGGGACATAGCGTGGCTTTGCTGCGCCCAGACGCCGTTTCTTCGTGGCAGTGTAATATATTCCAGCGAGACACCATCCCCGTTGGAAATCTATGAAGAGACGAATTATTTCGGGAGCTGGATCGAGTTTCTTAAACGGCACTGGTTGAAATATTTGGATGAGGGTGAATGGCCAGATGATGCCAACCCCCAGGTGTGGCTGGCAGATAAGAAGAGCTGGGATGACCGACCAGACTACCGTAGCCAGAAGTTGGGTGACATTGGCGACTGGCCGATATGGAAGAAGGGGAGCACATAGATGGCTATCGATGAGGATGGATTAAAGTCTATAGATCGTACGGATTACCCCCTGTCATATCTGCACGGCGTCGTAATGGATTTTCTTTGTGCGGTAAAGGAAATCATAGGAATAAGTTGTGGGTACGATTCTGAGAGATGGAGAGACACTCCACACCAAGATTTTTTTATTTTGAAAGACAGAAACGAGTTGATTCCCAAAGTACTTATCGCATCGTTTTGTTATCCAGTTGAACTTTTTCAATCTCCGACATCAATCACAAGCCACGCGATCTTGCAGTGCCAGTGATCTCACCGAATGGCGGCTGTCGGCGATTCGCGTGGCACCGGCACTGTTTGACCGTGTGTGACGGCCCAAAGTCGCCGCAGATCATTCCTGGTCGCCATCTTTCTCTTCCTCTTCCCTCATGTTTTTGGCAGTCTTACCGCTGGCATTCTCTGCCGCAGCGTCCGTGCGCGCAGGCTACGCTCCAGGCGTCGTCGCCACCGGTACCCAAGGCACTACAAACCCGCCCACCGCAACAATGCCGACCGTGATTAACCAACAGTCCATGGCTCGCCTGCTCAGCGTAAACTCGATTGACGATTTCTGCCTTTTTGCCCCTCCTACGGGCCCTGCAGCTATCCCCGACACTGAAGTGAAATCCCCTTTATCGACAAGGATTCTGACTCACCGACTCCTAGACGGAAGAGGTAGCATGGTGCACAATGCCCCGCAACAACGCGCGGGTCATTCCCGACGGCACGATCACTGCTGTTTCATTCCTTAAAACTGATTTTTACGTCCAATTAATGGGGCTGGGTGACTTTACGAAACTCAATATCGTGGCTGGTGACGAAGGTGGTGAACTTGACCCTCACGGTACGTGCGCCTCGTATCATGTCCATATTTCGACCAACCGCTGATGCCAAAATGGGTTCCCAGGTGCGACTGGTGCGGGGAACCCAGTCGGTGGTAATGTGACGACCACAGTTGCCGATGGCACCGACCTCGCTATCGCTGAGTGGATGTTGTATATGGCGGCAGACCAGTTCTGTCTCCGTGCATGCTACAACGCCAACTCGACGTACAGCGCGGCGTTCATGTGTTGGCACGAATTGGACGTTATGGGTGAGTCTATACACCTTTCATCGATGAATAAAACTCTCATTTGGTGCCAGGTTGCGATTTTGTCATGCCCGGGACCTACCAGCCCGCTGGTGTTTTGTGCGTCATGGTTTATGTCTCTCTCCCTTTGAATTAATCACATGTTCCAGCGAGACCTGCGACGCGGACGTCGCCTATCCTCCCGGCTGGTATCCCACCGTTGTCGATGGTACCACCAGTTTCTCCACTTTTGCGCAGTACTTCACCGGTGTCTACACTGGTGCTGACGGCCAGCCCACACCGTACACCGTCGGCGACACCATCACTCCCGACGCTCCGTTCAGCACCCCCAGCTCTTCGAACTGTGTTACCCAAGCCACTGTCTCCAACGGTATTCCGCTCACTTTGCTGTCTGCCGATGCGGTTGCTACTACTACTCTGGATGGTTTCGCGAGCACCCCTCTTGCAACACCGACCGGGTTCCCGCCCGGTGAGGGCGGTGGTCAGGTCGCTCCAGCCTCAAGTGGCGCTTCCGCCCCTGGTGTCCCATCTAGTTCTGGTGGTGCTTCCACCCCCGACAGCGCTTCCACCGCTTCCTCTAAAGGTGTTTCTACTTTAACGAAATCTACTGGTACTTCGGGTGCCCAATCGACCGGTGGGTCCGCTTCCAACTCAGGCAAGTGAACTATCAGATGCTCAGCACTGATATTTAATAACCACTACAGGTTCCAACGCCGGAAGTACGGGCGCCAGTGCAGGGTTGCATGGCGCTCGTGTCGGGTATAGTACCACCGGGGAGTTTGCAGGGATTGCCTTCGTCAGCCTCATCGCCGGTGTCGCCGCCATCGGCCTCCTCCATTAAGTGCTGGACTGAGCGCCTCGTCCATCGGGCTTCTATCTCACGTTCCTTATTCATTCTTTATTAACGCTGCGCTGCGTTGATGTATGTACACATCAATGTACAACGCTCGTCTCACGGTCGTTGTGGGTTTCAACAGGGACTATTTCGTTTATGCACATTAATACATGCTCTTGAGCTACGCATTGCAGGAAATCACCATGCATCAGCTCGCTCGAAAGGGAACAAGCACCTCAGCGCGCCAATGTTTGGTATTAGAATATGTGTGGAATTCCACGATCTTCTTGATTTTAGGAGTTCTTCGTGTACCACCCCTTTGTGTTTGATCCTCAGACCCCTATACATTCAAGGTGTGATTTAAGTACGCAGCTCCATACAGGCTCCTCAGTTACCGCCGTGTCGACAGCCCAATAGCAACCTCGAGCTCATCCTCCGAGTCGCTCAGCTACCTATGAGGGATCTACTGGCCTGTGTATCCCGTGTCAGTAAAACCTGGCAGGCCACCCCGCGCACCCCGACTCTGCAGCGCACCCTTTTCTCCGAACCAGTTCGGAATCCGCTCCTCGCAGAGCTCTTTTTTCAAGTTCTTCGACGCGGACCCAGACTATGGCAGCCGAATTTGGTGCGGGCCCGACGGCCGCGGCAACGCCGCCACCATCATGGCCCTGCCGTGGGCCAAAGCACCCGAGGGTTCCAAGCGCGCGGATGCGAGCTGGCGACGTATGCTGGTCATCCAACCGCCAGCACACACGATGGTCATCACCAAGACTTGCTCAACGCGGAGTTAATCTCTCCTAGACAGGCGCTCCAAACAGTTGAAGCTCGTACCTCTTGTTTGTAGTCGTACCTAGTCACCGAGAGCTACCAATATTGTCGATTCGTCGAATTGTCCAAATCCTTTTCGCAGCTACCCCTAGCTACCCCCAGATCTGCAGATCAATACTAACTGGATCCAGGACGGTGCAAGCATCAAACATAAGCGATAATCATATCGGAAACTCCAGAAGACCTACAAGATGCAGTGCAACAGCTTATTAGCTCAAGCAGCATTCAGCGATAAAAGCTCAGTCGTACTTTCACCAGGCGAATTCCCAATGCCCGTCTCCTTCAGCGTCGCCCACCACCCGGCTAAACCGGTTACCTTGACGGCCGCCGAAATCTCTGGCCTGACGCCAGGGGTGTTACTGTCCCGCGCGTGTGCCCACCAATCCACACTTGCAGGAGAAATATTGCAGTTTTCGGTCAAAGACGAACCAGTCCAGGAACCCACAGCGTCGTTGAATCGACGGCTATCAAAGCTGAATCCGTTCTCTAAAGTGAAGGTTTCGCCCGCTCCCTTGCTTCCTCCAGCTCTCATTCCGACGCCCAACGGATTCGTACATACCGTCATCTCTGCGTATAACCACCACCACAACCTCATCATCCGCCCTGATGACGTCTGGATCACGATCCTCACGCAGTTCAACTTCTTTGTCAACGCAAACGCGGAGCTTCTCCGCGCGAGCTTCGTGGCGCACGAGGGCAAGAAAGAGCTGACAGTCCAGCGCCAAGGAATGGACTTTGCAGCTATGGCGCGTCAGATGGTGGATCTTCTGGCTACCGTGGTCGTCGACCCGACGCTCCGCGTATGGGTGATGCCGGACTTCTCGACGACCTCGGTTAAGGACACAACTGTCGGGGCAATCGTCATGATGTCGACGCTCAAGGCGTACTTCGAGTACGTGTTCGAGGGGATTGAATGCGGCATCCCTCGCGTGACGCTGGACGGCACGAAGGCAGACTGGGAAAGTATTCTGCGCCGACTGGAGAAGTTGAAGGAGTATGGGATTGAGACGACGGCGTGGTATCATCTTCTCGTCCCCGTCATCTCCCGTTTCGTGGCTGCGTTCGACGCTTCAGACAGTGCCTCGAATGTCGACTTCTGGCAGAAGGTTGCGCACTTTGTCCCCGGCGGGAGTGGACCCAGTTACTATTCTGGTTGGATTACTGCATTCTGCGTATTCAATGAGGAGGGGAAGTGGATTGGTCTACCTCTGAAACAGGACGCATGTCTTTCTTGCCTCGTTTCACGTCAGACTCTGATCCATCTCCAATCACAGGCCCCCGTCTCGCCTGTGCCTCCCGAGTTGCTGTCTGCAAAGGAATTCTGGACGCACTACGGGACCTTGAGCAGTTCTCAATACACTCGTCACTCGAAGCTTACGCTGGACGACGCGCCCTTTCACATGGTTGATTCCAACAATATCCCCTCCAGTTATGTCGACGTTCCCGTCACGGTTAAGAACTCTCCTGGAGCCACCCCCGAACCCTGTACGATGATCGCTGGAATGGTTGGCACACTCGCGACTGTATCGGTTGAGGAAAAATCTGAAAATGGAAAGGCTGAGGAGCGCAAGACTGTACGGGACACAGTGCAGCCGGTGACGGGGTGGTGGATGTTTCGCAATAAATAGGTCGTCAGATACAATTTTGAAGTTCTGCTCTGCCGAACTCTCCCAACGTAGTCGGATGGAAAAGCTGTCCGTGTTTGCACGTGTTCGATGAATGTACGATATCTCGTTCTGTAGCATTGTGGAGTTCGTGTAGAAAGTGGGATTCCTCGGAGGGAGCTCTGCAAACGTTTGACATGGTAAGTGTCGGTAGGCCACATAGTGACGGACAGACACTCACTTCTGTCTGTTTGAGCGTCAAGTTGTTGCAGCTCGAGCTGCGGATGTGAATTCAGAGAAACGAAGCCCAAGATAAAACAAAATGCAATAATTACTCGATATACTGTACACCCGCCTGCCCAATATCCTCCTCGCTCGTACTACTCACTGCCTGCCTTCCCTGTCGTCCGATCCCATCAGCTTATGCGTTGCCCTGCAATACCCTCAAATGCCCCACACCACATGCGCCGATACCCCACGGCCTCCCGACCGCACGGTATTTGCGGGCGTTGTCGCAGCCGGGCACGGCGCAGCGCGAGGGAGGAGTCACGGCTGAGAGCTGGATCGCGTCTACCTTCTCGTTGCCCTCCGGAGGGAGGAACGACTCAGGGACGGAGAACGATATTGACATGGCGTCGTGGCCGCGAGACGTCGATACCCAACGGTACATTGGCAATGTGGGTGCAGCCGGCGTCTCGGCCGTGTCGTCCTCCCCGTCGGGGTCCATGTCCTCCATGTCCGATTGCACCTGGGCGGTATTGCGCTTCTTGGGCCGGGATTGTTTTTTGAGCAGGCGGTTAATCGTTTCTGCCTGCGCGGGGTGATTAATGAGATTCATATCGAAAATGGAAAGATATATAGATGTAGGGAACGTACCTTCTCGTCCTCGAGCTTCTTTTCGATCATGTTCTTCCGCTTCCGCGCGTTTTCCTCCTTGCGCAGGGCCACCTCCGACGCGGTGAATTGCGACTTTTTGCCCGTCGTGGAGGATTCTAGTGTTATTTGAGGATGGAATGGGCGGCACGGATGAGAGAAAAGCGCACCCAGAGTAACGTGTGAGGGGTCCACTGCGCTTGCTAAGACCGCCTGCCGGGCGGTCAATTGGCGATTGCTTGATGATGCCGGAGCGTAGGGATTCGAATCCTCAGAGTCCGAATCCTCAGATTCGATGTCTTCATCTTTGCTATCGTTCACGAATGGCACACTGAAAGAAAAGAATAGCGAACGCACTTCGTGCCCGTTGCGCATATCGCCGAGACGAGGGCTTGGTGGTCTCGGTCTGCGCGCCAAGTTTCAGTTTGATTTTGAGGGTTCCGGTATAACCTGTCCCTGTCTACAGGAAGGAAATCAGCCAGTATGTGGACTATGAGTTATTCGGCGCACCAAGTGCGCGTCTGCCAGCTCGGTGTCAGAGTCATCCTCTAGTTCGTCTTCACCGGCTTCCTCCTCATCTCTACCCTCGTCCTCGCTGCTGTATTGCATCTCCTCGACTTCAATATCCACCTCGGATTCTTCACTCGCGACGGCCATGATGGTACAGACAGAGAGCGTGACAACGTGTTACCGTTTCATGTGATGTGTGACATGCTCTTTTCTGAAATTGAAAAGGGGACTCGCAACCTGCCACCCACCCGCGGTTCCTTTTGTTTGAATCCGAAAAGAAGAACCACAGGCGAGGCGGCCCTCTACCCTTGCTCTACTCTCCTAAGATTCTCTGGATTCCTTAAGGCATCGCTCTTCAGTCCGTAGGACCTGGATACCAAACCTGGGGCTCTCGCAGCGAGAGCCCCAGTCTCGCTGAGTTCCCGGTTCCGTTAAACATCGTCGTTGAACCGTTATGCTCATTTTCAAAGCACATCCGTCAACGTTGGGTGGCTCTCGATCTCTCCTTCTGTAAACTGATTCGAGTCACAGATCCGCTCCCTTCGCACTCTACCTAGAAATCCAGGTAATCTGCGGCGACAAGCCCGAACGAGCGGCCACGCCGCAGGAGCGCGTTCCGCCTGAGCGGGCTGAAGTTCTTACAGTGACCGCTCATGAGGATCGTCAGCCTCGCATCCTGGTCGACGTGGAACCAAAAATACCGGGCTCGGACGTGAATTTATACCTCCCAGTGACCACTATCTTAGTGGGGCTTCAGTGCACCCCTCGCGCGAAGGTATGTATGCATTCGATTCGTGCCGTCCGCGTGTAATATTTATCGGCATCATTTCACAGGCGCCCTTCGTCAATCGTACTCTTCGCACGTCGCGGAACATCCGGCGTCTCCGAGATGGAAATCCCTCAGCTGTCGCCAAGCCATTCAACTTCACGCGCTAACGAACCGGCAATTGCCAACAGACTATTCGTCAATTTGCTGCCACAGACCAGCCGGAACCATCTCCCTGCACCCTCTCGTCTCGAAAACCGCGACTGAGGTCATGGGTTTTCCACCCCCGGTCGATGGCAAATATCCACGATGCGATGTAACATGATGGATTGTTGCTGTCGTGAGTGTGTTGCGCTCAACTTGTCGTTGACCAGCAATCCTAAAGTGCTTGACAGTTCGCGGCCAGGCTGAATCCAAAGGTGAGCTTTGCGAATTCGTAGAGCGCGAATTCAATGCTGCAAACCCAAGTAGGAACGGTGCGTAGCTCGCTCCCGAGAGGTGCGGTTGGAGCAGATCGATCGGAACGCAACAGATGCCACCGTCCGTGCCACCGCTAGGTGGTGCCCCAGGCTCGAACTAGTGATGGGCGGTTTTGCACTGATCTTCAGTCTAGCTGCGCTTGTGGCTTTTCTTGCAGTGCGTTATCCGAGTGTACGTTCTCGAATCCTTTCCTGAAAGAAAGAAGCGGAGACTTTGCTACAGCACTTCGTCGCGCGATCACAACCCCCAACATAGAGCCGACTACTCAGAAGTGAAGGGGGGGGGGGAAGAAGTGCGTATAAACCAATTTCGCGCGATTGTGTTCTCAAGTCGTTCGAATGTGCACTCATGAAAGACAATTGCTGCCTCAGCTCCCGGTGGATTCGAATCCAGTAATCGGTACTTCACCATTATTCACAAGGGGCATTCTGCTGAAGATTCCAGGCTGTTGTACACGACCAAATCAACTTGATATATTCCAATTTCCTAA
The DNA here is from genome assembly GCA_029281435.1 of Mycena haematopus. NCBI lineage: Eukaryota > Fungi > Basidiomycota > Agaricomycetes > Agaricales > Mycenaceae > Mycena > Mycena haematopus. Next base: position 44,120 of record JARJCV010000238.1, read on the forward strand.
CACTGATACTTGATACCCAGGATTTAAACGAGACAACTATTGGGACACTCGACGCCGACTGGAACTACGCCTTGGTCGCGCTGAGAATCAAGGTAATTCAGAGGCGAGGTTTCAACGACAATGCGCTATGACACTCACTTGGCGGCCTTCTCAACGAGACTCAAGACGCAGGAGTTGCTCGAAGAGCAGGTGAACGATCCAATAGGAGTTCCGGTGTTGACATTGATGCAGTTTCCTTCAGTCTCGGAGCCGAACTGGAAGCTCTCGCCAACGCAGCCGTCATCCTCGAAGAAGGTGACGCAGTGGCTGCCGCCGGTCACGATCTGGGGATCAATGTCAAGATTTTAGTGCACGCTGGTGGTTGTATGCAGGTTGAAGATACCTCGAAAGAGTGCCTCCCGTCGAACGGAACGCAGACGCCATCGCAAGGAGCGTTGCCTCCTTCGTCTCCATTGCAGCTGTCTCCCGACCAGGCAATGATGTCGCCTTTGACAGTCATGGTTGCGACGAGCACGGCGGCGATGATAGAAGCGGTGAAAGAACGCATTGTGGCGGCTTTGAAAGGCTTTGAACGAACGATGACAGTAACTCTGGAGGTGAGTTGTGCTTTTTGCTCCCAACCGTCGCTCTTTATATACCCCCAGAGCTTTCGAGTTTTTATGTAAATTACCGTTTAATGCAAACCGTTCAGTTCGGCTTGTTCTCGGGACGAGGGAACTCGATTTGTTCAACCTCGGTGTCTACTGTAACACACCGAGCGATTTCTTTGTAACCTTCCCGACCCTCTCTGAGCCCCTCGGGGTGTCTTTCTGGCCGATTTCTATATGTCGATGCCGTTTATATTTTTCTATTTTTGAGCTATACCTTTGAGCTTGTGGACCGACGGGCAACAATAACACGCAGCCTGACAATATCCGATTGTTTCGCTGAAGAGAGAGAGAACTGCTGATCTCGCTTGACTTGATTCTCGATACCATTTGCACCATTCAACGCTGCCTCAGGAAAGCCGTCCCATCTTCGTGAACATAGCGCGCTGAACCTTGATATTCCTCCTTACGTTGTTCTACAATAATTGTATTCGTGAATCACTCCGTCCACGTTATTTTTCTCGTTCCCTTTGTATAGTTATATTTAGGTCCACCGGTTTCCTCTTCCTTTTTGTCATGGCTGTTCCATGTTTTCTGTGATGGGATCCCAGGGAAGTCGGACGAATTATTCCTTGTGCTCACCGATACTAAATTGCACGCCCACGGTTGACTACTCCCTCAGTTCGTACGGCCTCGAAGTAGCCTGTTATGCTATACCCTCTCCGTAAATTGTGACTTTCAACTCCGTTGTACTCCGAGCTGTCGCTAGCCTGTCATGCTATACCCTCTTTACGGATAATAGGATTTCGTACTCCGTCGTACTCGGAGCTGTCGCACACCGGTTCTGGGATAAAGAAGGATGAAGAACCTGCGAGCCTGACCAAGCCCGACCGGCACCGAGATGGCCTGGCAGGTGTTCTTGCCATCATTATAAGGATCTGCCTTGACCGGCCCACATTATTGAACCAGGCAGTTTCTTCCGTGTTCCTGAATTTCTGGCTACATATCTCGCTAAACTCCGAATATTTCGTTCTCTCTCTCGTGAGAATGTATAGCATGACTCTGACTGTATGTAGGTTTGAAAACCTATTCCTTCCCATGGGCGGAATTTCAAATTCTGTCGTGTGCCGATCAGCCGGCTGTACCTCGAATGCCGAACCCGGAACCGACGGCATTAGTTCGGTTCGCGCAACCGGTTTTAGTCAAGTGGTCAAAACTGTTAGAAAATGACGATCGAGTTGAAACTTGGTTGCAGCCCGAAATCAACAAGGTTTTGTGATGAACATGCGCCGTTCGCCAGGGTCCAGGGACAGTGGAGTTTGGTAATGGTGAATCATCTAAAGTTCCATTCAGGGTTCACTCCGAAGTACTCGAATCATTGGGAAACTGAACATGTGCCTGACAGTGGGCTAATTTTGTCGTGGTGATCATCCTGGCAAGCGGTCTAAAGTGTCCGTCTGAAGCCTTTTCAAATTAATCGACCATTACCGATCACTTTCTTTCTCCTTTCCTCAGCTGTCGCCGAACATGTGCGTTCACCCAAGGGGGAGGGCCGTCGACCATAGGGCCACTCCGACAAATATGGCAACTTAGTACCAATCATTTCGTAAAGCGAAAGTCTGTGAAAGTGGTACACCTAAAAAGGGGAGATCTCCGTCGTGAAAATGCGCAGAAGGGAGAGGGATTTTTTTGCCACTGGTCCGTAATATGCCGCAGCCAATAGCGAAACTCCCTCTTACTTTCCGCCTGCCTTTTTACACGGCGGAAATATTGCTATTTTAGATCTGTGGGGAAATGTGGCAGAGACCAGCAGGCGGCCGCTGGAGCTTGACAGCTCAATTGTAAAAATTATTGTGTCTGGTCCCGGCGGTACCCGTTGAACATTAAGAGAAGTGGAGTCAGTCGGTCTTTCTGACGCGCCATGGGGTCAAAATCAACTACCCTCGCAGTACTTATTTTCAACCCTGCCGGCATCCGTCGGGAGAAATAACCAAAGAAGTGGACGGTACTTGGCAGCCCAATTGTAGAAACTGTGTCCAGCCCTGTTGAACATTAAACTGGTTTGAATGCAATCGGTCTTTCTGACGCGGGTCAACACATTGACGGTGGAAGTCAACTGCCCGGGCAGTATGATTGTTGTCATCTTCGACCTACAGCATCCGTCGGGAGAAAAAACCAACGAAGTACAGGATACCAACCCTTACGCTTGTTCTCTTTGCATGGATGGCTGCTGGAAGCTGACCAGTCTGTCATGGCCTCCTCTTTACTTTGCTGCCGAATTTGCGCTCAGGTGTCACCGCCAAATCATTGAAATTCGTCCCCAAATCAATGAAATCGAGTACTAAAAATTGGACAAATATGGAGCTCAGTCTGAGAGCCACCCCAAGGAGTTCTGAGAATCCGCTTTCACCCTAGCGATGGCACATGAAATACGTGCTTGCCATGCCGGCGGCAATTCAGTGACACTGCGCGCGCGAGGCGTAGTTCAGAGAGGAAAATGCGGAGGCCTGCTCCGCGAAGCAGGCTGTACGCACTATTGCTATTCCCCGATCCAGATTATGCGGATGTGATTATTAGGAGAACGCACAGAGTTACGTACCGAACGTGGTTCCATGAAGGACGAGACGTCCGCACTCTGAACCGGTGTATATGGGTTTGCTGCGTCGTGTACTTGGATTTGGAAGGTGTACAGATTGGGTTTGGACCTTGTCGGTTGAACCAAAGATGCACACGATCCTTGTGAGGAGGTTCTATACATTCATCCGGTCACTTGGATAAATCCCTCGGAAGCTCTGGGGGTATATAAAGAGCGACAAATGAGAGCAAAAGCACAGCTCACACCAGAGTTATCGACATCGTTCGTCCAAAGCCTTTCAAAGCCGCCACAATGCGTTCTTTCACCGCTTCTATCATCGCCGCCGTGCTCGTCGCAGCCATGACTGTCAAAGGCGACATCATTGCCTGGTCGGGAGACAGCTGCAATGGAGACGAAGGAGGCAACGCTCCTTGCGATGGCGTCTGCGTTCCGTTCGACGGGAGGCACTCTTTCGAGGTATCTTCAACCTGCATACAACCACCAGCGTGCACTAAAATCTTGACATTGATCCCCAGATCGTGACCGGCGGCAGCCACTGCGTCACCTTCTTCGAGGATGACGGCTGCGTTGGCGAGAGCTTCCAGTTCGGCTCCGAGACTGAAGGAAACTGCATCAATGTCAACACCGGAACTCCTATTGGATCGTTCACCTGCTCTTCGAGCAACTCCTGCGTCTTGAGTCTCGTTGAGAAGGCCGCCAAGTGAGTGTCGTAGAGCATTGTCGTTGAAACCTGGCCTCTGAATCACCTTGATTCTTCAGCGCGACCGAGGCCTAGTTCCAGTCGTCGTCGAGTGTCCCAATAGTTGTCTCGTCTAAATCCTGGGTATCAAGTATCAGTGTTAGGAAATTGGAATATATCGAGTTGAGTAGGTATCTTGCCACCCCAGGACACCATACGGCCTACTGCGTGGAATCCCCACACCTCACGTTCCGAGAATCTGCCTACAAGTTGCCCGAAGTAAGCTTGGAAATTTGAGCGGAATGCCCTTGCGAGAAATGCTAAAATAGTGGATTGGAACACACCGGGGCAGCAACTGTTTTTCATGACTGCGACTTGATAGCACAGATCCTGCGGAAATGGTTTATTTTTGCAGGTTCCTACAGCTGTCAGGCCCTCATCACGAGATAGTGGGGAGCTCACCGATTACGGCGCAACTTCTGAATAAATAGTCGGCTTTGTGTTGAAGTAGCAGGCAGTATGGATTGATGGAGTGCTGAGCCGTGTCCAATAAAATGAGGGGCAAAAATTGTGTCGTATTGCGAGACATCTTGGTGAGCGAGCTTTCGCAGTCCGTGACGATTAGAATCTTTGAGGCAGTACGACTCGCGAGAGATATTCATTCGAAAGCATGCGAGTCCTGAGAGATGTTATTGCTAAACTGAAAGCAAACTTCAGCACCACAGCGATGGGTAACGAGCTCCAATACTGTAGGCTGATTATAACACAGGATATCGGAGATCCGCTGCAAATACCAAATGCTGTCCCAAGTGCTGAGTGACGATGCCTCGATAGCTCCGGAGTCCGATATGTACTCGACCTCACGATCCCTTGGAGGTTCCGCTCGTGAATATTTGAATCCTGGTGCATGCAGCGTGCGCGAGTCGCGACCATGAACGGACTGTGAGCTGGGAACAGGAAAATTGTAAGGAGATCGGCACGTGATTGGTCCGTGCGTCAAATTGATTGCAGATCTGAGATCCACGATGAAAGAGAAACTGGTGGTGGGCGACGGGATTTTGATGGGAAATCATTGATGTGCCAGATCGTTCCCACCACCAGCCAGCTCAGCTGAAAAATGGTAAGTCTAATAACATATTCAGCTCGCGTCCGGGCCTTGGAAATTGAGAGCCAAAAAACATAGTTATTATGTATGTCAAACCAAATAGAGCCGGATTTTTGGAATTCGTTTGTAACATGTATGGTCGAGGCGGGATCGTGTCAATCAAGCAAAAAATAGCAAATATGGCTCTATTAGTCCAAGTATCAGATGTAAAGTCGCGTGTGTGTCCACATTTGGACGCGCTAATTTGCCCAAATACAACTTTATAAGGCGAAAATGGTTATGCGTGACATTTCCTAAATTGGCTGTGACATGACGCGTAACACACCGGTATTAACGCGCTCACTGCGCACCTGTCGTCATTTCCCACTCAGAGACAATTCCCAAGGTACGCAAGCCTTTCAGATATCTATGCATGCATTTGGGAGCCCAAGAAGCCTAACGGGATGAGCGAAAGCATGTCCATCAAAATTGACGGTTACGGTTTAGTTACCGGCCCATCACCGGTCCCATCAAAACCCGTCGGTGCCCACCACCAGAGAAACGCCGAGCAAGTGTTTTGTTCAACAATCATCATGTAGTGCTGGGTCTGAATGGTTTAATATTTGTATAATGTGACGAGGTGCTGGACCCTCCAGGTCTTGAATGTAGGGCTGGTTAATACATTAAATACCGGCGCCGCCGGCCCGAAATTTTCTGGTATTTAATGTATAAAACATGTATTTAATACCGTATTTAATATTTTCTTCGTATTTAATATACCGTGCCAGTGACTCTGTCGCGGCAGGCATCCCCCCTTTAGGATATCCTGTTTGTGTTTCCTGTTCTACTGGTCAAGTAAGTAACTGCTGAGATGTACCCTGGTATGAGCCATGCACCTCACTGGTCCCAGGGCATTCGTTCTTATACTAAGGTATTTAATACACTCATTAAATACACGGCTTCCTGGAGCCTCGCGGTATATAATGTATTATACTTGTATAATACACCTTTGTATAATACAATCATTAAATACATCCACTACAACAATGGCAGGCGCTAAATTAGGCGCCCATCGCCAGAAATCAATCGGAAATCATTCCGTCCTGTCATGATTGGATGCTGTGCACATCACGTCCTCACTAGTGCACCACCATCGATGCACTTCGAGGCGCTTGGCGAGGATATCCTGCTCAGCATACTTTGCTTCTGTGATGTATACACGGTCCTGAGCGTGTCTGCGGTATTCACCCACGCAATCGAAATCCAATCCCCACAGTCGCTCACTGCTAATATTCAGATTAACAAGTCTCTCCGCCGTATCACGCTTGCAAAGCAACTGTGGCTTTCTCTGGTCCAAGACAGCACGTTCCGTGCAGCACTGGAGCTCCCTCCTCCCGAGCAAGGGCAGCTCGAAAACTACTCCGCTGGAGAGCTCATCGATCTCGTCAAGAGTACCGTCATTGCAAGGGGCCCATTGCCGCCCCTGAGCCGCTGCTCTACCGCTACAGACTACGAAATCCCCTTGGACGATATAGGAAATCGTCCTGATGCTCGTCTTTTGCCTGGTGCTAGATACATCCTTCTGTACAGCATAACCCGAGACGAGTTCTACATATATGACGTCTGGCGCGCCCGACGCGTGTGGCAACGTGCAGCGCCAGCTCACACAATGTGCCAAATTGACTTGGTGCCTGGTGATGCCATAGCACGCGTACTCGTCGCTCAACCGATGGATCATTCCGACCAACAACAGTACGTCGTTTGAAGCGGATAACAAACGTCTCATAAATTAGCGACAGCAAAGTGCATGTTGAAGAGGTCGACCTCACGACTGGTATATCTAGCGAAGTATTCGATCTCGACTTTGTCATCAGCGGCTTTGGAACAGCATACGCCATTGTAGGCGACTTTTTCCTTTGCAGCATGCTGCTTTCGCTCGTTTACGACGCGAGTATCATTCTTGTCAACTGGCGAGCGTCAACCTTTGTCTCTCTGAGTCGAAATGGCAGAAATTCAGCTGTATTTACTCTCACATTCCCAATTGCCGCAGATCTAATTTATACCCAGTTTGAACTCATTCCAGGGTACGTTGTAACGACGTACCGGGAACGCCTGCCGTCCCACGAAGAACAGATTTTAGCGGTGACGGCCTTGGACGCATTTTCAAATTACTGGCAACCACTGACGGAGGCCAGCCTTACGGCTCAACTCGCTAGACCTGCCCCCACCACACCGATCACAGTGACGAAAATCGTGGCATATAACAACCGGCCTCTTGGAAGATATGTGGAGCTAACCCTCACGCCAAACGCACTGTATCGGGGTGCATACAACGTTGACGTTCAGGCAGGTGTATCTGAGTCGTCAACACTCATGGGGAAGATAGGCCATCTTATAACCGCAGGGCGTTGGGCGACGCCGACGGTGTGGCACCAAGCCCTATTGTCCTACAGGCTCACACCAGCGCCGTCCCCCGGACGGGCATGCGAATTGCGGCTCATATCCGCACGCTGTGTTCCTAATCACACTCAAACGTTCGTTCCCAGAGCGAGCATAGAGTGGACAGGCGGCTCAATCATTGTGTCCTATGGTCAGCAGTAAACTAGTCAATATTTGCTCCCCACGGTGGCGCTCTATGACATTGGCGAGCTAATTGGGTAGAGTGGCCGACTATGGTCTTTTCAGAATCCAACAATGAAAACCCCTGTATCATTCAGTCAGTTCCATTTATTTTTTTTTGATTGGATTGCGACTCGAATACTGAGGGATCGATAAGAATTTGCGCCACAATCATAGCCCCGACCCCACTGCTGGCGGCAACCTTCACGATTACGGAGCGCATCATGATCGTCGATCAGCTTGGCGCATCCTATTCGTGGCTCCCTACAATGTCCTCTGTAGCTATTTGATTCGGTACTAATCACCGAGAAATAGTCGCCAACTGGCGGAATCTTGATTCAATGAATGGATAAAGTAAATACCCTGGATGAACAGTGTAGCGGAGGATGCATGTAGTATTTTTAAGCGTTTACACAAGACCACGAAGCGACATTGCTGAGGCCCAGCGAGTTCAATTCAACGTTTGTTAAAGCTTCATCGATGACAGCCGAGTCACCCGCGCAATCGAAATCTCTGGGGAACAAAGGACCAGTCAGCATATTAGCTATCAATAATGGATGGACACACTCGAAAACGGTGCATTGCGTTCCAAAAGTGGTCAAAGAGATGCTTGCAAACGCCTCACTGAACCGGGGGGCATTCGCGCAGCCGTCCGTGACGGTGGTGGCTTGGAAGCAACCTTCCGTGGTTGTGTCGGGGAAACACAGGTTGAGGAGGTCGACGTCCGAGGTACATATGAAGGATGCAACGGTGGGGATGCCCAGGGTGCTTAGCTCAACTGTTCCTGCGGAATCGAACAGGATGCCAGTGAATCCGGTGTTACCAAGACACTCGCGCTCTCTGTATCAATTCAGTACGGTAGGAAAATGAACAATAGTGACGACTGACGGCGACAGAATGCATTCGAGCCCAGGGGCCGAGAGCGATGCAGTGGTGAAGTTTTGGCTGAATAGAGGAAGATCGACACATCCAGCGGGAACAGCGCTAGCTTGGAAGCAACTTTCGTCCGACCAGCAAAAGGTTGCTAGTTGGTCATCCCGCGACTGTTGTTCAAATTGGGTCAATCACCGAAACTGGAAGGAACAAAGGGACCGACAGTGATAGGCCCAGCGGACGTCAATGACACCAGGGCAAGAGCAAGGAATGTGGTTTGAGGAAGGAATGTGGATAACATCGTGTGTGGAAGCGAAGGGAAGCGAGAAGGGAAACTCTTGGCACTCACCCGACAAGCTGGCTGCTTTATACGGCGTCCGTTTGATCCCATCAATGATTTGCAGATCGGCGGTCTGACTTGGATACGATCCGGGCCACCCGCCGAATTGTTCCACTGCTTTAGACTGCTTTCTTATTCAGAACATATATGACACGGGTTAGGCCTCTTCGAGGCGGGAGGCTGAACCTTTCGTCGCACTCAAAGTCGCGGGCTCTCACTTTTTATGGTTTCAGTTGCACAAAACAGAAACGCACCCACTACGGAAATTTCGGAAATTTCGGAAGTTTCGGAAGTTTCTGAAAGTTGCCGCGATCCCGCCATCACAGCATCATCCCGTCAAAAGTTGCCGTAGTCCCGTCATCACAGTTTCAAGTCGGAGCTTCCGTCAAGGTTGGCGGAGCAAAAAATGGGGGGTTCAAAATTTCTTGGTTTCATTCAAGCAACTAGCAAGTGTGGAATATATATATATATTTGAACCCAAAATTTGGAGCTCTAGCTAGCATTGCTGACCTGAGTGAATCGAATAATGGGGTTGTCGGACCCCGAATCATGTTGATCCAATCTGCCGTTGCCGCTTTCGAGATGTTTGGTTCCATACCATAAATGTTCATAAAAAATGGGGGGCCTAAAATGTCGCACTTCGAAATAGCTATAAATCAACTAACATATGGTAAGTTCCTAAGTCTCGCTATATTTGGTAGTCCGGTCAAGGCAAGCTCCCTCAGGCCGTTGAAGCGCACATAAACCGATGCTGTGATGAATGGTCACGGATTGTGACTGACTGCTCTTCGCCTAATCACCCAGCTCTTTTCGTGGAATCCACTGCGTAATCGCAACACCAAGCTCGGGAAGATGCATGTGGGATAGTCTGGTGGGCACTATTGATGACCCGAGAACCGAGAATGCGCGGGTCGGGAGGGTTGGGAACGGAGAGAGTGTGTCTAGCAACAGGCGTATGTGGGGATTTGATATATCACAGAGCTCTGATTGTCGGAGTCCTGTGATATATCAAGGCTCCTGTTTAGCGGGGGGCCTGATATATCAGCTCACCTTAGCTATCCGCCCTCAGCCTCGCATGCGCGCCCGTCGTTGAGGCGCTTGCCGTCGGCGTCGCTGTCCGTCATCAGGCGCGCTCGGCTATCCAAATGGGGGGGTGATTTGTTTACGCCTGTTAGCATCCCATCATCTCTCTTCCTCCTTCATTGCGCGCGCTTCCCTCCCCTTCCTGGGCCTTCGCTGGATCCCATTCTCTTGTCACCTACGCTTCTGTGTCCCGTCTATCCCCTTGTTCTCTTCTCATCGCCCGAATCACCCTCTAGCCCGCACCGTTTCGCTTGCGCACGCCCACCGCCCTGCACCAGGATCCGTATAAAAGCGGCAGCGCTTGGGTAGCGCCCCCGGGCTTCTGGGATACGATAGCGCAGTGATATAGCTTGCGTCTCCCTGCTGTAGCGTCCCTGAAAGCGGCACTTTACCCTCGGCGTCGTCCGTCCTCGCCTCCCGGCTTCCCCCGGCTTGCGCGCTTGCCCCGGGCCCCCTTTTTGCCTGGCATTCGGTAGGGGGGCAACTGAGTTCCTAATATACATATTGATGCTGTTTCACGCCAGCCGCTCTCTTCAATACCGGGCTGCTGGCCCCGCACCCTTCCCGCCTCCTGAATTTGCATGCGGCGCTACTAGCAGTGCGTCTGCCTGCCTCCCCCACCTTATATCCCATCTGACAATAACCCCTAACCCCTAGATGATCACGATGTGGGCACCGCAACGCCCATTGCACGTATACCTCCCAGTACCTCCTCCGCCCGCGCTTCCTCCGCCCGCACCTGGCCTGCGCCTTCCGTCATATTCGTCCCGAAACTCCTTCTTCCAGTAACACTCCTTATCTCTACCCACATGCCCGCCACCACCTCCTGCGCACATGAAACGCCGCCTCCGCACATTTTTGGTCGCTTTTTGGCACTGCATCCTGTTTGACGTGATTCTCGTGCACCCCCATATACACTACCTACCTACCCCTCCCTATCAGTATCAGCAGTAAACTCCCCTGTGCATTCCCCACCTCACAACAATATAAAAGCTGTTAATATTTGCTTCAAATTGTAAGATCTTCGATACACCTGGCTCACTGGTGACGGCCAGTATCCGTTAGAATTCATTACCTGCTTGGTTTCGATTCTGGCCAGGTGCGATGTAAAATTCCACTACATTTTTTGTCCTTCGGCTTTATCGGGTTGTAGAAAGTCCGAAAAGAAATGGTACTTAATTCCTTAAATTTCAATTGACCATGTGGGGCGCCTGGCTCACTGGTAGCGGCTGGTAATCCGTTGGAGATCCGTCATATCACGGGCACTACGCTATGTAGATGTTTCGACTCCGGGCCAGGTGTCTCTTCACCCGCTTTATTTTCTTACAAGCCTTTTTTTTTTACAAGTCTTGTTTTTTTTTTACAAGTCTTTTTTTTTCACGAAGTCTTTATTTTTCTGCTTACTTAATGATACATTCGTACGGTCAAAGTATGCATGAGAGACTCATATTGCAGTATGATCATAAATAAGTACATGGCACGTGTTTTACCATAACGAAAACCCGGACGGCACAACGGAAACCTAAAGACGGCGGAAGAAAGACGGCGAGGGATGAAGACGGCGACGAGAGATGGAAGACGGTGAGAGAGCGTGGACTGGTTGGGCAGTCTCCGCACGCTGGTTGAGCAGCAGCTGGAAGGTGTGTGTCATTGAAGACGTCGGCGAGTGTGCCTAGACTTTGCGTCTAAAGAAGCCGTCGTTAGTATACATAAGTTCTGGTAATAATCCCCTCACCTTTTGCTCGATGCGAGCGCCTGCGGCTCAGCCTTTCTTTTCTTGGGGGCCACGGTCCGGGCGAGGAGCGCTATCTCCGATGCGTCGAGCTTGGGGGCCCTCGCCTTCTTCACCTCGCGCTGCGCCACCGTCCCATCAGCGAGTCTGGTCGGCTTGCGGGCACGCGTCAGGGTGACGACCGTGGCGCCGTCAACCGTGCTCTCCAGCCACCCCTTCGCGGCCTGCTTGGCCTCCGCGTCCGCCTTCTCCTTCGCCTCCATCGCCTTCGCTGCCGCCGCGGCTTGACGAGCTCGAGCGGCGTTGTTGTTGGTCATGGTGTAGACATGCGTCGGGGTTTTCGAAGGCTCAGCGGCGGGCTCAGTGGGTGTCGACGGCTGAGCGGTGGGCGACACGGGTGTCGCGTTCGTTGCGGCGTCCGCCTCGTTTGTGATGTCGGTCAGCGGTTGCTTGCGGGGCCTTCCCCTCTTCTTCGCTCCCTCTTCCACCAACACCACTTTCTTGGCCTCTGCCGCCGCCCCCTCTTTCCCGGCAGCCTTCGCCGTTGAGGTCTTCTTCGCGGGCGCCATCCTCGCGGGCGCCTTCTTTACCGCAGGCTTGGCCTGCGGTCGGGAGCCGGGCACGACAGGGGTGGTATGTGCGCGGGGCGCAACAGGCGCGACGGGGGCAGTGGTGAGCGCGACTGGCACAAGGGGCGTGGTGGTGGGTGCGAGGGGCGCAGTCGGCGCGGTGGTGGGTGCGACTAGCACAAAAGGCGTGGTGGTGGACACGAGGGGCGCAACGGGCTCGGTGGTGAGTGCGAGGGGCGCAACGGGCACGGTGGTGGGTGTGAGCGGCGCAGTCAGCGCGGTGGTGGACACGAGGGGCGCAACGGGCGCGGTGGTGAGTGCGAGGGGCGCAGCGGGCACGGTGGTGGGTGCGAGCGGCGCAGTCGGCGCGGTGGTGGGCACGGGCGCAACGGGCGCGGTGATGGGTGCGGGGGACGCCACGGGCGCCGTGGAGGGCGCGACTGGCGCAACAGGCACGGTGGTAGGCGCGACTGGCGCAATAGGCGCGGTGGCGATGGCGCTGTGGGCGGGGGACGTGCTGGTCGTCATTCCGGGAAACCCCGGCACGCTGAACGACTTGTAGGTCACCGGAGTTGGCTGGGGTGGTGAGCGGAGCGAGCGAAAGGCTTGAAAAAGCCCGCTAACGCGGTTAGGGGTCCCTTCCAAAGCCGCAATCCTCGAGGATAACTGAGTGGCGGCATCTGCTACCGCCGGGAAATTGAATCCATTGACGTTCACCATTGCGGGCGCGTTGCTGACTGTCTCGGCGGTGGTTAACGCGGTACGGTACGCCGGCCGCGGGTGAGGATAAAGTGCGGATGACGTAGTTGCCCAGAGTGGGGTGGGGGCCTTGTCGACGGTCTCGGATGCATCCCCGGTGCTCAAGGACTGCGTAGGGGTCGCATAATTGGGGGCGAACCCGCCGCCGAGGCCGAATGAGTCGAACGAGTCGTCGTCGAGTGTGAAGTCTTGGCCGAAGCCGTCGCTGAAGTCACCGTCACCAAGGGCGAAAGTGTCGTTATCGTGGTCACTATCTCCCGGGTATATCCAGCCTTTGCCCTTGACGAACGGCGAGCTTGGAGTCGACGGGAGTCTGAGCGTCGGGGTCAAGTAACTGGCCCTCAGTTAGACATTGTGACAATTTAATTCAGGGGTTAGCTCACCTAGTATCTTCCACACCCACGTTTTCAGGGAGACTTTCGGAGGAGGCAGCAGCCGGGACGGAAGCCAGCGCCGCTGGATCGGGAGGTGATCGCGTCGAAGCAGGAATTGTGGCGGCAGATTTCTTCTTCGATTTTTTCTTCTTCTTCGGCTTCTCCGCCTCCGGGGCTGGTGAGCGGTGGTGGAATGCGCTCGGCTGGGGTTCGTCGCCGGTGGGAATGCGCTCGGCTGGGGTTTCGTCGCCCGAGACGGCGCTGGGTCTAGCAGGAAGTGCACAAGCCTGACGATCTGCGGCAGCTGTCCAGCTTATTTAGCTCGTTACCTCTATATCGCAAACAGAGCAAACGTACAATAAGAGAGTCTCAAGAAATCTTGGAATGGCTTCACTACATTCTGGTCGAAGTCGATGCAGGATTCCTCGAAGTCGTTGCCAGCAGGACTTTGACCGAAGCAGATGCTGGTAGTAGAAAGAAAGAGATATGAGCACGTGCAGCAATCCCAACATCCCAAAAAGGAACTGACACTTTGAGCGTCAAGTCGCCTCCCATCCGCGGGTTGGGTCCGCCAACCAGCGTCACCCCGATCCATTTCGAGGCATTGAAGACGGCCTTGTGAACCTCCGCCAACATGCCATCCAGCGAGTCGATACCTCTACAGTCACAATAGTCAGCACGACGCAACGACCCAAAAAAAAAAAAAAATACTCTTGTAGTTGCCAAGGATCCGTCTCTGGCGCGTCACTCGCTTCCTTCTCCCGGCGCAGATCGTCTTCTCGCAACTCCTTCTTTTCCTTCTCGACTTCTGCTTCCACAGCCTCGCGCTCCTCCTGCGACGCCTCCGCCCACAGTGCTCTAACAACGCGCGTGCGCAGACGCATTCGCTCCGCCTTGTTAGTCTTCATACGCGCCGCCGTCGACTCTTCAGTTTCGGCCGTCAACTCCTCGTCGTCGCTCCCGTTGTTAGCTTCTGTCAACGCATCATACCCGGCCTCGGTCAGCGCCGCCTTGATTAGCGCGGGGTTTCGTTTCTGGAAGATCTCGACGGGCTGGTGGGCACGCTGACGCTTCGTGGTACCGATCTTCAAGATTCGCTGGAGTATCGACGCGGCCGCGCTCGGAACGGTGGCGCTGCCGACTTTCTTGCGATTGTTCCGGAACCAATGCTGAAGTTGCTGCCGAGCGTCACGATTAACATTCAGGCGGTCGTACGCATCAATAACTCCACTCACCAATTTTTTCGCCTTGATGGCCGTGCCGAGCATCGCCAATTCGTCCGGCGTCAACTCCCGCGCGTCGGCGTCCTTGGGTAGGGGAAGCCCGAGCCTGCAGTGCTCAGGGTTCTCCTTGAACCAAGCCTCGTACATGGTGGGCCAAAACAGGTGGAGCTTGTTTTCCGCCTGCCGTTGGATAAATTCGGACAGCCAGCCTTGTAGCCAGATCAGTTGCAGGGGAGACGCCCAAGGAGGTGGAGCCATGGCGCGGTAGAATGACGAAGTGGGTAAGGCTCAGTTTTCGATATACTGGCGCGGTACAAGATGCAAACAATTACCAAGACCAAGTATTTTCGTTTATAAAGGTTTGTCCCCATTTTCTTTTTGGTACGAAACTGACTTAGCAACACCCCTTAGCGTCTTCGACATTCACATATTCACCCGATTGCACACTCATTTCCGACTTATCCCTGCCCCCTTCTCGTCCAAATGTCCAAATTCCGCCAAATTCGTCTTTCCCCTCGCCCAATCGGGATTGTTTCGTAGGAAGTAGCCCAAAGCAGCAACGACTCCGGTCCCATGCGACTTCCATCATGACGATGTCGTTCCATGTGTTCGTTCGCATCCGGAGGCTTTCCGTATCCGGTTTGGATCGCGTTCCCCACCTTATTATCAGCCCACCATCGCCAACTGATTGCATCCCTCTTGATAATTCCCCCCATGGCCAACCCCTCCTCCCAGACTACCAACGCCTCCACCCCCGCCCAGGAGATGGAAGCGTTGGTCTCCCAAGTCGCGGCGTTGTCCAAGCTCGCCTTGGAACTGACCAAGAACTGTATTGAGATCAACGGTGAGTTTTGCGGTATACAAGTGGATAGCTCACTGACCCCTCCATAGAGAAGCTCCCCCTTGTTGTCCGTGCGCAAGTTGACGCCGCCGTCTCCCGCGACCACTGTAAGTCTGCTCTCCCTCGCCTCGTACCTCGACTGATTATCACTTAGCCGACTTTTATCCGGGCGTCGCTCCCACTCCCACCGAGTTGGAGAGGCAATTCCCGCCTGGCCGCGGTGACAACCAGGCGTGGTACGTCGTCTGCGTCGGACGCCACCCGGGTTTGTACGCGTCCCCGTAAGTTTTCCTCTCGATGGTTCATTTCTTTATCTTAACATGGATCCCTCAGCGACGAAGCCGAGGCCGAAATAAAGGGAGTCCCCAACTACTCCCGTCGCCGTGTCGTTGGCCGTGCCGCCGCCCTGGCGTACTATGCCAACATGTATGCCAACAACGAGGTCGCGCAGCTGACCGAGATCTCGGTCTCGGCAAACACCTCTCGTCGCTAGACGGTTCGTTCTCCTGACTTACTATCTTTCTGACGACACTAATCCCAGCACTCACAGATTCGCATACAGGACGGCGCGCGTAGTTTACTTTTTTGCTAGCATTTGTCACTGCCCGCCATGAAATTAATTTGTTGGGATGTTCGAATGCGAAGCTAATAAGATTACGACGTTTCTATTCTCTAATCCAAGTGAACTCAAGTAGTACTTAGATCTTCGACTTTTTTCTATTATCTAAAACTAAGATCACACCGCTGGATTGGTGACTGACATCTCAACATAGCGACATTGATAGATGTAGGTCCTGTCGCAACTTTAATTTATGCCCATGGAGGCAAAATTGGTTCCACGGTCTACATACACATGATATCACCGCCAAGCTTTCTCGCCAGGAAGACAAGCCCATCATCCTGCTCGTGCTTTTTTTGCTAACATATTATCCCTCCAAATGAGGACGCGCTCCTCCAGGAACGCCCTGCGGGCAGCGCGGGCAGCCGCGACCTCATCTTCAGACCCGGATTTTTGTACGCGTAGTCTAAGGGATCAGATGTCCAGCATCGTGATGATCGCCAGGAAAACACGCACCCTTCCTTCAGCATCTCACCATAATCCCGGTCCGGACTTGCTGTGGCTCTGACCTCGTGAGGCGTTTCGGAAGGTGCACTGTGCACTGTAATCAGCAAAGTCAAATGATCCCGCCAATAGAAACACTGACATGCGTACTTCGGCCATTCCGGCAAGAACATCCAGCACAGAGCGTTCTTCACATGTAAGCGCCGCGGTCGGGGTAATGTTTGAGAGGGGTAACTTGTGAGCGGATGTCCTATATTCAGATATTTCACGCGTACGGTCGCTGTCCGGGAGCGTGTCATCGTGCGGTCCCAACCACCCCGGAGGATCCCATTGCCGCCTGCGCGCCTTCACTGCGGCGCTGGTGCCCGTCGGCAGGGTGAGTGATGCTCGGTGCTTTTATGCGGACCGACCCACCGTTTCTTGGCCATGAGAAGTCTCTGCTTCTCACGCGCTTCGGGTCGCCTGCATGATGTTGGAACGCACCAAAATCAGACACAGTTACGCACCTGCGGTACTC
The DNA here is from genome assembly GCA_029281435.1 of Mycena haematopus. Classification (NCBI taxonomy): domain Eukaryota; kingdom Fungi; phylum Basidiomycota; class Agaricomycetes; order Agaricales; family Mycenaceae; genus Mycena; species Mycena haematopus. The sequence continues at coordinate 61,059 of JARJCV010000238.1, forward strand.
TGCTGCATATTGACGTCGTTTTTCAGATTTTTCCTCGGCCGATGAACTAACGTTCTCTGAGCTAGAGCACTTGCATTCAACATTGCTAGACGCATTAGTTGGTGGCGCGAACCTTTTGCCGCCTATGGGCCCTTGGGATTTCAATTTGCGCTTCCTCATTGACTTGGAGTGAGTGGCGAACGCCTTGGGTGCTGAAAGAAGAGGACGAAGTCGCTGTCAAGTGGCGGTGCAGATGATCAGAGGTGATTTGATCCGATGACCTCACTTGTCTCTTTTCTGTTCGACTTTCTTGCCTCCCGTCGTCTATTCCTCTTTATATCCTAATTTCTCGCATGTTCTGATTTGGCTATCGAACACACACCTTCCTATGCCATTCTTTTGGACGTGAAAAATGGGACAATACAACGCCGGCATGATTTGTTGAGTTAGAAGCAAAAAGTGGCCAACGCTGTTCGATCTCTGGAGACAATGGTTCAAGCGCGACCGACCTACAAATCGAGGAACAAGGTTATATTGATTATAACAACCAGATTTTGCAGAAATTTCCGCTCTTCAGGCAATTTGTATGTCATGCAGATTTTGAACTTGCGACCAGCCCATATTCCGTACGAGTATTAAGCTACTGTATGCCGTCTTTCCAACCTGTTTCAATATTGACAGATTGTGGCCATATAAAGGCCCAAATCTTTCATATTATGATACGGCTAGCTCCCATGATCCAATTTACACCCTTAAACTCGCAATCTACCCCACCGGTCCGCATAATTTCGTCGTTTCTTCGTGTTAGAACTTTTAGGCGCCCGTGGGCATCTACGTCCATTGCATCACGTGCATAGTCCTCCTGCTGTTCGCAACCGTTGTTCTCATCGGCAAACCAAAACCTTTCAGATTATCATACGGCTAGCTTCCAAGGTCCAATTTCCGCCCTCAAAGCCACAATTCGTCCACCCGATCCGTATATCGCGTCGTTTCTGCGCGTTAGAACTTTATCGTCCATTTGGAGAAACCTATCACGTGGACTGCATATCCGGGCTTCTTCTTGCCACCAGCGTCTCTTGACCGAATCTTGTCCTCTGCAATCTCCAACCTCACACAGCCGTGACCTACAACCCGTTGGATTCGCGCTCCGTGCGCTGTCGCGCATCTGGAAAGCCGGCGCACGCACTGCCGCTTCACTCCACATACTATCTGGGCTGCTTCTTGCCACCAGCGTCTCTGTCCGTCGAAGCTCGTCCTTCTTCCGCAATCCCTAACCTCACACAGCCTACTGCCTGTCGGATCCGGATTCGCGCTCCGCAGAGTCGGATTACAACTCGTCGCGCCCTGATGCAAAGGCTAGGCCCTTTGATCTCGACATTTCCCTTTTCACTCATTCGTTATCTAGTGCACACTTCGCCGGTCATTATGATCTTCCGCTGTCGGGTGGTGCCAGTGGCGCATGCCGCGTACCTTGTGTTATATGCGGAGTCCGCCTCCGCGAAATGTTCCCAGTTCCAGATCCGCCGTTCATCAGGATCGTCCGCAGTCGGCTCATCGCGCATGCCGGGTACCTTGAGCCACATGTGAAGGCCAGAGAGCGTCCTTTCCGACAGCGTGTGTTTCTCCTCTGTTATCCTCACTCTCAGAATCCAAAGCTCTCCCGCCATCTGATGCTCTGCTAATCTCGTTGGCTGCGAAACTTGCCGTCTCTAAACCGCCGTCTCATACTTGTACTATACGCTTACTCGATGGCTCAATTCATTGTTCTATCCGATCCATAGCTTGGGGATTTCGCACACCAACAGATGCACGCGGACATCACGCACCGAATGGCCAAATATCATGAGGCAGATGTAACGCGGATCCTAGATACTGATGTCGACAAACATATCCCCGTTGCTACTTGAGTCCAAACCAAAATGTCTGTAGCGTGGACCCCCGCCGAAGACAAGGCATTCAAACGAGGTGCGTCGCGCTCAAACCTTTTTAATAACTGCGTACTGAGAATGAATATCCCAGAGGCCTTGCGCTGCGTACAAGAGCAGGCCACGTTCAGCAATGAAGTCGACGCGTGGGTCGACCATTACCGTGCGACACCGCACAATAAGGCGAATTCATGGGTCGACCTCGACCTCCCCGCTGAGCGCAAAGCCTACTTACACCAGCACAAGCGCGCCCAGATTGTGGCTCGAGTCGTCGCCCGGAAGGCCCGCGTTGACCACGTCCTCGATCTCCGGAAACGTGCGATCCAAGCCAGTGCCAAAAAATGGCCGCGGCCTCCCTGCCACCCTCACCACCAAGAAAACGTAGACCGGCTGGAGAAGGAGCACCAGCAGGCGGCAGCGCATCAGGCCGCAGAGCACGCGAGGGAGCGCGCGGCGGCAGATGCACGGGTCAAGAATTTGATGCGACTGCGTGCGGAGGGCCTGAACCGCCGCCGAAAGCTCTACTACTAGTCTACAGTATCATGCAATATCACATGCGTTGAATTTTGAAGCTAAGAATATTACATATATAACTAATTATAATATTCAAACAATTCCTCTTCCGAGCGCTTATTTGCTTCTCGCCACCTTCTTGCCACTCTCATCGTTGCTCGATAACAGCCTACATAATGCCTTCTCTCAACGACTCCCAGCTCTTTGCTGCCCCTACCGCCTCTGCTCTCACATCCCTGACCACCGTCGACGACGAGCTCCCCGAAAACTGGTACTTGAGCGCCTGGGGCCTCTTCACCCGCGATCGGTGATTGTCCCTTTTATCCTCCTGATCTCTGCGATCTCGGCTCATCACGTCGCATCGTCTAGCGACCGTGTCTTGGACCGCCGCGACGATTCTGGCATCCACGTTGACCACCCGATCTTTTTTGGCCGCACTTTTCGCGAAGTCTTGATCTACCTTCCGCGCTGGACTATTTCGACACCGCGTTCACCCGCGTTCCCGGCAAAAAACTCGCGTTTGAACCCAAAGAGAAGATCTATTGGGTGGCGGATGGGTTCCCAGTGATCTTCGACACGAGGTGCGTCATCGTTCTCTTACTTTCTTTAGCTCAGTACTGAAATTGCGCTAGCGAGGGCGCAGAATTGGCTTGGATTGCTCACGGGGACCCTTGGTCGTCGATTTTTGCAACCGTCGATTTCGCTGTGGCGGTGAGCCGCGTCGGGGGTTTTGTCTGAATGAACATTTGCTGTTTGCCTTGCTGCTGTCGCTCTTTCCTTGCTGCTTTGAAAGCTTTCGCTCACCTATCCTCGAAATGTACACCTACGAATCTTACGCACGATGACTACCTACGATATCCGGCGGTCGTATAAACCAAAATGTATATAGCCTACTTAGTAACCACGAGCCCTTCCTAACTCTGACATATCTGGCGGCGAAACCAGGGAATCTAATACTACGGCCTGCGTCGTTCGGCTTCCCAAAGGAGTAGGACTTGATGGGGGCTGTGCTGCTTTGCTTCTCATCATAAACCCCTACCTTGGAAATGGTCGAAATCCTTGGTCATGCGGTCCTCGCGCGCCCCACTCACTCCTGCTGTATGCCTGGAAATTGCCCTCTATAGCCGTCTCCACGAGCGCCTGGCCCTTCTCCAACTCAGCCGTCCCATTAATACCATCCTGCTGTATCTCTTGTACCGCAACATCGCTGTCGGTCCCTCCGCGGCCCAACTCGTACGTTCTCTGGCCGAAAACAAGTGCTTGCTTCCGATGGTATCTATTTCCCTTTCGACTGCTTCCTTGTTTATAAGTTCTTCTACCAGGTGGAAAGCATTCTTTTTCTAGATTCGTCTGCCCGCGCTGTTGACCCTGCCCAATGGGAGTCGATCCTCCCCGCTATGGATAAGCTCTGGTTCCTGGGAATTTCGTCTGTCGTGGCGTTTCCACCATCCGTTTTGCACCTCATCCCGTTCCGCCTCACTTGTTTCCGAGCCATTTCCCCTGTCGACACGAACTGGATCGACCTCATTGCCTCTCAACCCGAGCTCGAAGAGATCGCACTCGACTGCGAGTTTCAAGGAGATGTCCCCGCTCCAGACCTGCTGCCTAGGCTCCGTGCCATGAAGGCGCGGCCAGCAGACATTGCTAATTTTGCGCGGCTCCACCGCAACTTGCTAGATCTGTGGTTCTTCACTAGTGAGCCTTTGGGGACGAGCTCCCTAAACGCCTGTGACCTCGCGAAATTCGCCGTATCGCATTCTCACCTCGCCACCATCCGAATTTCCGGCCCCGACCTTCTGCTGTTGTTTACCGCAGCACCGAGATTCTTATCGGCACTTCGCCACATCGTACTCGACGAGGATTTGAGCTGGTCCGAGTTTCCGCTAGTGGTGGATGCGGGTTTGGTACGTATCATCACAAATCGTGCTCTGCGTGGTGCTGACCATTGCCTCGCTCAATTTCAGGGAGAGTGCACTTTCGTCCGTGTTGCTACCACACTAGATCACAGTATGGTCCACCTTCGGAGTGTATTCCTCGTGTGCTCTCAGAGCAGGAGACACTGCGCTCATCGCCGACTACTAACGCGCAACGATGGTGTAACTTTCGCCAGAATCATGGCTGCACACAGTACCGCGCCGACGTTGAACGCCTTCCGTTTCTCGGCTCACGACGGGTACGCCATTTGGAACAATTGGGGTGGCGAAGACGAAGAGATATTATTGACGCCCCCACAGGACCCAACAGACTCAGCGGCCAAGTACCGGCCTGGTAGTTTTGAAGAGGAGTATGCATATCTTTTCTTTTAGTCTGTTATTTTCCGAAAACTACCGCTCGTTTCCCTCAATGAACAACCGCCTTTGCATTCCTCCGCATCATGTAAGCTGTCAGATTCTGTCAGTGGGTCAAATCCTGATGGTTGCGTCGTCTGCTTACCAAGGGCGATGATCTTTTCGTGATTCCAGTCGTCGAACTGGTGGCCCATCTCCTTGGTGCTCCTCGCTAGTGGGTTCGCGTTCGCCCAACCGCGCTCCGGCGTCTCGCCGTCCGTCTGATCCACGTCGAAAGCATACTGGAGTTTACAGGTCTGCATGTGCGCAGGATTGAATTTTGGAAAGAAGAATGGTGCAGGAAGGAGTTTCGGAACGAGGAAAGTCATTGATGGTACCCTTCGAATTGTCTGCTTTCTTATTGAAATAATTGATTGTGCTACCGGTCCCGAATGCCGGCGCATGTGAACTTGAACTTGTACGGTTTTGTTCGCCGGATCTTTGCGTCACCTGCGCAACATGTCGCACATCAGAATCAAAAAGAAAGCTCAAATGTCGGGTAAATTCAAGTCAGGAAGGGCTTTTCAAGTAGCTGTCTGTATATACATCTTTTACGACCTAGTTTCGACAACGGGGCATATAGTAGTATTCGTGCGGTGCGTAGAGTTATTTGTACGTTATACAGTTCGAAAGAGCAGCAAAACAGCAATGGATTTCATTCAAGGGCTTGTGGCGGACTCGTAGGCTTCGATGCGCCCAATGGCCGAGGCGAAGTCGATGGTAGCAAAGATATAGGCCCAGGGATCTAGGCCCAGGGATCTCCTTGAGCAATCCAGGCGCGCTCGGCCTCCTCGCTAGGCGAAATTAGCACCGAGATAAGCGAAGTCAGTGGACGTCCAACGCACCCGGTCTCGAAGATCTCCGGCTGACCGTCTGTCACCCAAAAAAGGTGTTTCGTCGGCTCATACCCGGGCTTGTCGTCGGGGAGGGGGCGGAAAGCAGTCTCAAACCAGTCACATCGGGGCAGATAAACGAGGGCTTCAGCGAATGTGCGTGCAAAGAAGATAGGGTCGTCGACGTCGACGCCGGAATCGTCGCGGTGGTCCAACACACGATCGCTGGACGATGTGACATGATGAGAAACATACGAAAGGAGAATGGCAAATCTTACCGATCGCGAGTGAAAAGGCCCCAAGCACTCAGATACCAGAACCACGTGGTCCCGTCGTCAACGTCGGTCGGGGAGGCCGGAACAGATGCAGAGGCCGGAGCAGAGGCAGCAGGAGTAGGGTAGATTTGGGCGTCGGTGAGCGAAGGCATTATAACAGTTATAGAAGAATAGCAGATATATAGTGAGTGGCAAGAATCTTGAAGAAAAGGCAAGAAACAAGAAATAAGCGCTCGTAGCCCCAATCCAGAAATCCCGTGCGCCGATGATTGATTGATCAATGATAACTTGTCATCGACCTCCACCCCGCCCACCGAACCGACACCGTTCCCGCCTTTGCGCGATCTGCCTTAATGAACCTAGTATAATAAGTCCTATACTAACTCTCAGGTACTAAGAAGTGCACAAACTCTGGTTGGTCTACGCATGATGTGGAGTTTTGCCGGTGCGTGATTCACGTCTCTAACAACTCCGCCAGATTGCCGGAAACCACTTTCGTTTCTCTCCTCAATGGACAATTCGAAAACTAAAAAGCGCTCGTGTCAGTCCTGTTTATTTCTATCTAGTATTAAATAATAGGTTGCTAACTGTGGTTACTATGTAGTCAAAGCTCTACCACCTCCCATTCCACCTCCAGAAACCCCCCGCGTGAGAGCCCGGCTACAGCCGCCAGCGGCACCTCCCACCGACGTCTATTTCGAAGACCCCGTATCGGAGGAAACTTGGCGTTCAACTGTGTCGGAATTGTCTACCATGGTTCAGCAGTGGGCCGAAGAGTGTGTGCTTTCTCAGCCCACTGACCATCTTGGATATTAATTTTACCAGGCACGTTGACGCGGTAGAGGCGCCTGGCGCGAACACGGAAACTCAGGCGCTGGACATGGCTGAGTCCGACGAGGAGAGGAGGAGAATATGGGAAAGGGTGGTCGCGCTCGCCATCGAGGCGATGCGGGAACCAGAACGTCGTGATTGGCTCCGAGAGGAGCGCATGGAGGAAGAGCGTGAACGCGCAGGACACGCACGCGTGGGGAATGAGTCATGGGTGGATTGGTCCGGACGATCGTCCGAATACATCGAGTAGGGTTACCATCTTCGGATCTTTACATCGCGTGCGCATCGCGCCCTAACCTTTCAAGAATCACGCAAACGCCATCGCCTCAAAAACAGTCGTTCAATAATGTCCCCAACCAGGAATTCTCGACATGGATCAGTCAGTCCACTTTGGATGCCTCGTAGTTTTTTGGACTAACCAACCACATTCAGATCTTCAACGAGCGATACCCAAGTTCTTTCTGGCAGTTCACGCCAGCGCCTGCGCCATCCAATGTTTGAATCACCCAAGGATAGGTAGGAACGGCCAGTATGATCAGGATTCTACTGCTAACGAAATTCTTGATTCAGGAATAATAATGTGTCGAGTGGGGAAGGCCATCCGTCGATGTCCTTGGAGTTCCCCATATTCGTCTGGTGAGTTCCTGTGCTTCTTGGTCTGTCGTCTACGCTGACCGCTATCTCTAGTTACGACATAGCATGCCAATTTCGGCTCAAGGTAGAGGAGGTGGACGATCAGGGGAAAGAACAAATCCGTGATGTTCAATCGAAGTTGTAGTTCAATAATTAAATTCGGAGTCGCATTTATTCGATACCACGGATTACACTTGAGTTCAAGCAATGAAAGTCTGAAAGACACTGAAGCTCCACACGGAAGGTCCGGCTACGATCTCTTGATTGCTATCACTATCCCGATGGGACCAGTGCTGGTGATGGGCGTTGAGTCCCGGTTGGAGATAGCTGGTACGTACCATACGTTAAGTTGTGGAGACTTGTGGACGCGCCTGCTTTGGGATATCACTCGCCTACACGACTTCAAAAATGTGGATGGCCAGCAGAAACGGGTGAAGTCCTGCAGGAAATGAATCGAGTCGTTCGTTCAGATCGATGATACCTACGCCGGTGAGTTGACGAGAGGACGCACGTCGACAGATTTCTGACCAAGATCTGGTCTCGTGGTCGAGTAGGCGCTTGTGCAGCTCGGAAATCAAGGCCGAGCACCGCCACACTCCGACCATGCCCTGCCAATGCCCAGCGCGTTGGCAGGGCCATACCTTTCTCGCTTCCTCGCCGCCTTTCTCTGCTCTCTCGCTCATCTTTCTCGCTCATCTTTGGCCGCATCCCTCTGGCGTTTCCCCCCTCAAAGAATGCTAGCCCGGAAGCGCAAAAAAGCGACGACGCTCACCTTTGGCAGAGCAGAGCAACTACCGGCGTCTGCTAAAGGGTCAGTGCCTTCTGCGGGGCCTTCAACCTCCACTCAAGTTCTCCGCGAAAAGACGACCATTCGACAGGATGGCTCGGTGCGCCAAGACAGATCCGTTGTCACCGTCGCAACTATCGATGACCGGCCGCCTGCTGTCCATCCGGACATGCCGAGACTGCGGGATTCTGAGCCCATCTACGAACCTTTCACCTCCGGAGACCATGATGGCTACGAGGATGTTGAAGAGGACGGTGGGCGGGACCTTCGTGAGTCGGTACGTGATGCAATTTGTTTCCACGTATAGAAATTAATTGTCTTTAGGATAATCCTCTGCGTCAATGGGCCGAAGACCACCGCGATATCTTCCTGGCCGAGTTGTTACGGCAGGAAGGTCGCGGCGATCATGTGTACGCGCGGTGTGCTCGATGTGGCATCGAGAAGGCCGACCACCGGTGCAGCCATTGCCTGGGCGGTGGGGAGCTTCTTTGCTCCACCTGCATTGTCGAGGCGCATCGTCAGATGCCGTTTCACAGAATACAGGTGTGTGGGGAGATATCAACGACGACCTAACTGACGATGACCCAAGCAATGGACGGGATCGACTTTCAAGCGCCGGACCCTCAAGGAGATGGGGCTACGCATTCAGCTCGGGCACTGGCAGGGATCGACGCGTATCTGCCCTTTGCCGATGCCTGCGCCGGGCGACGACTTTGTTATTGTCGACAACACCGGCGTACACCAAGTGTCGCTGGATTACTGTGGTTGTGGAGCAGGGGGCCTTCATACCGTGCAGCTCCTCCGTGCCCAGCTCTGGGCGGCGACGACCACCAACCCGAGGACGGCCGCCACATTTTCAGTCTGCGAAGATACCATCTGCTTTCACTCGAGGCCAAATGCTCTGCTCTGGAATTCTATCAAAGTCTGGCAAGGGAGACGGACAATTTACACTACAAAAAGGACAAGGTGCGTTCTTTCCTCACGCTTGCAACGTGCCGCCGGTGCTAAGATACCTCCAGAATCGGTATCATGAGTTCTTACGCATGACGAGGCAGTGGCGGCATATCCAGATGCTCAAGCGCACGGGACGAGGCCATGAGCCCAATGGCGTTGCAAATACGCGGCCGGCGACTGTGCCCTACTGTGCCCTGCCTGTCCACACCCGGGAATCAATTTACCCCCTCGGTGGGAGGATGCGTCCGAGGCTAAACAGTGAGTACTTCGATTGAATCGCATGGACTCACACGAATACTGATTGCAACAGATTTTTATATGGGCTTTTCGTGGGCATCGATGCGAATTTCCGCCTGAAGCGCAAGGACGTATCGACGGAGGAGAAAGACCCGGGTTTGGGGAATGGATGGGCATTTTTCTGCAACGTGAACAAGTACATGGCGCACGTGAAGAAGCACTGGAAGCAAAAGCAGGAGGTATGTCGCTGTCTTTATCATTCAAAAGACGTCACTCACAATTCATATAGAGGAGCCACTGTGTCGCTCATGACGCTGTTGACAAGCCTGACCGCGAGGCGCGTGGAACGGCATCATCGGGTATTGGTACCGTAGACTGCGCTCGCCACAACATGAAGCGCCCGAACGCCGTAGGTGATCTCCAGCTGGGAGAGCGGTAAGTGGTCTAGCGACTTCGCACACGACGAGTGTGAGCTGATTCTCTGGCAGATACTTGAATATGGACTATATATTCTTTCGCAGCATCGCCGGCTCGCCGCTCCGGCGGTTCTTCGTGTCGTACGATATCGCGTGCCAATGGCACATCAATATCTGGACAAGAATGGAGGAGTACGACGACGCCGACATTACCATCGACGGCGAGGGAAAATTCATGACATTCCTCGTTCCGAAATTCCATCTTCCTGCACACATCGAAGCCTGTAACCTCAAATTTTCTTTCAACTTAACACGCGACGTGGGTCAGACGGATGGCGAGGCGCCGGAGCGCGGTTGGGCGAACGCGAACCCCTTGGCGAGGAGCACGAAGGAGATGGGCCCTGGTTTTCGACGGGACACC
>JARJCV010000239.1:0-71131 GCA_029281435.1 Mycena haematopus
AGTGCACTGATTGGAGTTAAGATTTGTGGAGCAGCTCCGGAGGATACGATTAGATTAGGTCCCGTTGGGACCAGATTAGATAGAGAGATGCAAAAGCAATCGGAGAACGTTCGCGGATCCACGTTTCTTCCCAGCCCTGGACTCGGAACACGACACCTTCGAGATCCGCATATGGCACTGGCATGCAAGTCAACCGCCCAGTGCGGATTGGATTGCACCTGTATCTGGTTCGGCCCTTTTGAAATGAACTTAAACAGGAGAAGCTCGTTCAACTCGAGCCTGGGCCATGGGAATTTGGGCATCGTCTTTTTTTCCCGGTCGCTGCTGTCCTGAATCTTTCGCAGCTGCGGCACCGTTGTTGCATTCAAACCTCAAAGTTCAACGTGCAGCATCCATGCATCACATACATTTTTCTCACCTCATTCCCAAATTATCAAGAATTTAACTTGGATTCAACCCGCACTTCAAGTTGAAGATTCAAGGTGACCTGCGCTCGAAGATACGCAAACGAGGCCCGGTGGCGATTGGATCGCGCCTGTATATATACGTCTTCGTGGCAGGAAAGTCCAAGAATATCACAGGAGGAACTCGTTTGACTCGAGCCCGGGCCACATACGCTTCGTACACTTTTGGTTTCCCGTTCGGAAAGCCCGATCCCGATCCTAGTTTTGTTTTTTCCACGGTGATTGCGTCCATGGGAACTGGATATGTATCATTTCTCCTTGACTTTCGAAGTTGTGTTGACTTGAGGCTGAGGAGATGCGGGGCACTGCCTTCCTCCGGACAAATTGGCCTGAAAGTCCAGCTAACCTGGGCTCAGAGATATGCAACGCAGGGCCTGGTGGCGATTGGATCGCGCTCATACAAAGTAAACATGATACTTGACAAGATTGTACGGGAGGTGTTCGTTCGGTTCGGGACCGGGCCATAGGAAAGACGAAGGTTGTTTTTTTTGCTTTCTTTGGTTTTTGTGCAGCGTACCTTGCTTGCTCAGAACATCCTCCTCCGCGCAAATTGCTCTAGTTCAGCCTGGTCTTGAAAATACAGGGAGACAGGCCTGGTGGCGATTGGATCGCGCCCGTACTATATGCAGTTGGTTGTCATGAAGTCGTATTGTGCGGGAGGTACTCGGTCGATTCGAGCTTGAGCCATGTGTGTGAAGTTCGGGAATTCTTTTGGTTTCTGGATCGGAAACCCCTATACTTTTGGCTTCTGGAGCAGAAAGCGAGATCCCTGCATGCATACTTTCAAGGTGAGTGTATCTTGAATTCAGTCCACAGTTCAACTGAAGCATCTTGTATTATTTCTTCGACTTTTTCTTATTCAGAACACACACACCTCTGCGCAAATTGCTTTGGTTCAACCTGGTTTAAAGATATGCAAAGAAAGGCCTGGTGGCGATTGGATCGCGCCCGTACTATATGCAGTTGGTTGTCATGAAGCCGTATTATGTGGGAGGTGCTCGTTCGTACCGAGCCTGGGCCATGCGTGCATGAAATATGGACTAATTCTTTTGGTTTCCGGGTCGCTTCATTGTTCAACTGAAGCATCTTGTATCATTTCTTCAATTTTTTCTTATTCAGAACACCCTCCTCCCCGCAAATTACTCAGGTTCAACCTAAGTAGGTTCAACCAGATTTGCAAGAAAAAATGAGGCCCAGTAGCGATCGGATCGCGCCTGTGTACGATAGGTCAAAATGATGAGGAATCGCACAGGAGGAGTTCGTTCGACTCGAGCCAGGGCCACTGGCATCATCCAGCACATTCTTTTTTATTCAGTCTACGGCAACTACAACAGGAACTTCGTCGTGTATTATTTCTCGTTGACTTTTGCAACTTGAGAGAGTTCCGGGAGCATTGCCTCTACACAAAGTGCCGGAAAAGTTCACTTAACCTGAGCTTAAAGATATACTAGTAGAAGCAAAGAAAGACCCGGTAGCGGTTGGATCGCGCTCGTACTAAGTTATGAAGTTGCGATGGAAAATACGAAAGATGCTCGTTCGGCTCGAGCCCGGGCCAAGGGCATGCTCGATTTTTTACTCACACTTTTGATTTGCTTTTCCGACCGGAAAATCCGATCCTAGGCTTTTTGCAACTCGGAAGTTCCGGGAACACTGCTTCCTCCCAAATTGCCCTAAAAGTTCAGCTTAAACAATTGCAAAGAAAGGCCTGGCGGCGATTGGATCGCGCCCGTATGTATGCTTTTCAAACTGTCGTCAGATCACACGGGAGGTGCTCGTTCGATCGGAGCGAGGGCCATGCCGCTTGGATCATTTTTCTGCAGAACGTCCATACTTTCGATTCGTTCCACAGAAACAAAACATATGCCGGCGTGTCTATTCAAAAGCTTGTGTGCGAAGTCCAATCAGCTCGCGCCCAAGTAAGCCGAAGCCTACTCACAGTAACTCGCCCTCACGCGTAACCGCGCCACACAGGTCAGACCTCCGCCGTACCGTTGAGATTCATCCTTGCCATGTCCGCGATAACAGCCTCACCGTCCTCTCCCCCTTTAGCGTCGACCGGGGAATTCGAGTTAAGTAGCTCGTTCCACTTGTCTACCAGCGCCTGTGCGCGGTCGCGGAAGTGAAATTCCTCGTCGCGCGGAACGTTGATCGCGTCGAGGCGGTGGATGTGCCGCATCACTTTGCTGATTTTGGAGTACTGTGAGTAAACAGAGTGAGTCGAACCCGAAAGGTGGGAAGAAATGCAGGCACGCAGAACTTGAAGATATTCAACAGTCATATTTCTGTACCCTTCCACCGTTGTAAACAGCGCATCCATTGCGGGCATTTCCTGCGCCACGCTTTGTGATCAGCGTCTAGTTTGAAGTGGTAATCACGCACATCATCCAGTAACACCTTATTGCTGCTCAAGAACCTGAGAAATATCTGCAGCTTTAGCCTCCACTCGCGCACCTTCATTGCCTCGGGGTCTGCCTCTATTTTCGCTCTTTCCCGCGCTGCCGCCAACCTCAGGCTCTTCATGGAGGCAGCCATGAAGATGCCCACTAACTTTAGGTAGTGGGTCCTGAGGAGCAATCGGCTAACTTTTGGCGTGCGTTTGTATTTTCAGTCATGAGCTTTTAGTCATCCGTCATTTACACTTCGTCATCATTCACAAACGTGTTATTGGAAGATACTATCAAACACTATTTGAAGCCCAATATTTGCACCTTTTATCTTTTGCCATCAGGGAATAAATTCTGATTTTCTTGCTTGGTGGATAACTTGTTAGCGGCCCCGTCAGAGCACCTCGTGAGTCATTCTTACTTCGTGCTCTGATGGTGTGAGTCATTTTTGGCTCGTGTTCTGACGCTATTCTTCCGAGATCATGTGGATGTCAATCTTTTCGTTGTCGGACTCTTTCGTCCTCCTCCATGTCCGATGTCCTCTTGCTCTGTATTCGACCGCAACCCTCAGACATCTCTCTGGAATGGGCCTCGTTATCCATATCTCCTGTTTGGGTTACTATGTCAGGTCTTCGCACGCTCCGCTCTCAATTATCTGGTATCTTGGCACTCCATCGAATACCAGTGTTATATCTTTGCGGGTACAGGAATGCAATCTCGTCTTTGTTCTGGACATGGACCGGCTGAGTTCTGTGGATGCAACCTGATGAGAGCTGGTCGAGCTTCGGGTTGCTCAAAAATGAAAAGTCACCTCATTCATCAATACTCTGAAGGACCGAAGGGCAGTGTACGGGGAGTGAGGGTTGCACCTCGGACTCGCCGTTGCATGTCTTCGAGCTTGGACCATCACTGAGGTAAGTTCCGCCCTTGAATTCCCGGGACTGACAGCCCAGCCGCTCGAGTACGGCGCAAGCATCATTTGAAGGAAAGGTGCGGTTACTCCATCTTGTATATCTCCTTGCCAACTTCTCTGAATTCCGCTTTTCTGCAAGGTGGGCGGCACACTGCCTTGTTCCGGAATTTTCGTACATAGTGTATCTAACCTTTCTGTCGGTGTGTAGGCAGTGCATACGCCATTATCTTTAGAGGTAAGCTGATTCTGCGCTCCTCCACATCCATGCTGACTTGGTATTTTTCAGATTCACCCGTGCGGCTTCCAATCTGTGCAGCTTTGTCTGAGAGTGCGCGGGAGACTGGCGAGGACATAGAGGAGTGATTTGGTAACCACGGGCTGGGTGCGTATCAATTTGCTTAGCAGGCATTTGCCTAGAACTAAACACGAGGTTTTGCAGATTCCTCTTGTGTGCGATGCATTCCATTCCGGTGGTGGGGCCTCAACTCCGTGAGTGCGCGCCCTGTGCTTGCTTGATCTCCGAGTTCTAACTTATCTTCTCATCTCGATGTGGGCTTATTGGTGAGTGCGCGCCGCCTGAGATGTGGAGTTTGCTGGTGCATGGCCCCCAAGGTAATTTTTATTGCGGTCGATTACTTCTCCTGCTGACTTGCGTGCAATGCTCGCACGAGCAGCGCTGCGTTAAAATTTTGCGGATGGTGCCTCGGGTGTGCGTGCGTATCGACGGTATCGCATGGTTGCGAACGACTCGAGCGCAGGGCACTGGGAGAAAATTCATACACTGAAATGTACTACTTACATGTGTGTGCTAACTGTTTTCTAACCGGGCTAGAGGGTGTCTACTAGAAAAATGTGGCCGGACATGAAGTATGTACATTGCAGTCTCCATCTGACTCATGGGTCGGTATGAATACAATTCAGCATTGAAAGCCCTTTTAGGCAGTTAGTGGGCTCTGCCGCGAAGCGCGCTACAAATGTTATTCAGAACGATGCACGAGAGGGAGGCTGTAAAGAGAGACTACCGAACGCCGATCAGCAAAAGTGCCACGTAGTCCGATCATTCCCGAGACTTCGGCAAGTGCCGGTCTCACTCTCCATATCTGACTCATTCAGTCTGACTCACCCAGCTTCCAGCGGCATACTGTGGTATTTCGTTCAATTCGTAGAGTCACGGGTCACACACCCAAAAATCAACGAAAATTTTCGTAAGTCACTGCGTCACAGAGGCGATTTTGGCCTTAGCCGAGCTAGCCGAGCTTAACCGAGGTCTGCCGGCGGATCAAATTCCCTAATGGGGACCGGCTATGAAAGCCACAATTCGTTTTCGAAGTCACACCCCAAACCGCCTTACGAATTGAACGAAATACCACAGTATACTGGGTTTATGATTAGATCAGCTGGGTGTTATCTGCCAGTGGCTGTACGGTTATCTGCCAATGGACAATGTATCTCAGTGGTATCTTGCCATTCCTTGACTTGAAATTCTTGGAAATAATACTAGATGTCCATACATAAATATAAAGATGTACTACAAGTTCAGAAAGGTTTCTGATACCTTTGTTCCTTCAAGAGGAGAGGATGGCAGATAATTCTCGTGACTGGCAGCTAATCGATTATCTGCCCTCTCTTCCTTTGTGCTCGTACTCGACCTCCTACTGTAGAGTTTCGCTCAATTCGAAGTCACGCGTCACACCCACTTTTTTTTATTGCGGAAATAATTTTTTCTCAATTTGTGGGATTTCTTTTGGATTTTAATTGTATCAAAAATCCCGTGTTCGATTCGAATTGATCGAAACTGTACAGTACCTCATGCAGAGTCTTTCTTCATCCACCAAGTCCTACCCTCGCTTCTTCTTTGTCATTGAGGCTCTCTTCAATCACGAAAAACACCTCGGATTTCGCCAAGATCTTGCAGACCAATTCTGAGTTCTGGTAGCGCTCTGCCTTGCAGCCTTCTTGCGAAAGACCTCGAGGATCGAAAGAAGGACCCCATCCAGCTGTGGCTCCACGCCGTGGACGTCATCAAATGATTTAGGTTCTGACGGTGTGTAGGCTGCCATTTTCTTGAAAAAGTTTCTGACACTTTTCTGACTGTTTATACGTCTCGCTCAGATTGACTGGGCCCCCGATGCCCACCTCGGAGTAATACCCCATCGTGAACTCACCTGACAAGGCCTTTGCCGGAGACCCTGACCACGAATGTGCGCGCAAGGCCCTCGTCCTTGTCAAATGTGCCCTCGGCGCCGCACATGCTCATCGCCATATCCGCTTTGGCTTCGCCCACATGGCTCCCAAGGCTGTACATACTACCATTGCACCGAGAGGAGCGGGTCGAACGCGAACACGCCTTGGATAACATAACTTTGACCGACGTACTCGTACTAGCTGTAGTTGAATAAATTGCTGCAACCGTCCGCTTTCGGCGAGCCTATCGTTCACTGTCAGGAGTTTCCCGCAATTTTTCATAGTCCGGCAGTAGCTGCGTATCAGTTTTTGAAACTCTCCCTTTCTTTCTCGTTCTCTTTCCTTTTTCGATTTCTTTTTTTTCTTTCGTCTCGTGGACACCCAGTACTACCATTCCAAAACCATATAAGTACTGTACTATTTCGACCAAGTATTCATGGGGTGTGACCTGTGACCCCAAGTATTCATTTCACAAGTATTCAAATGGCCTTTTTGGGTGATTTTCGGCATTTTCCGCATCAAAAATGGCCAATTTGGGCCGAAATTGATGGAAACTTCCTCGGTGACCTGTCACCTGTGACAAATTTGAAAAGTATTCAATTCATGGGTCCCTGTGACCCGTGACTGAATACTGGGTCGAAATAGTACAGTAGATCTACATAGAACACTCTTCACAATACCTCTCACCATCCCAGCGTCGACCACTCTTTCGCTTTCGAGTCCGTCACCGTCCTGGACCCGATTCAGTTTGCGCAGGGACCGCTCGGTGATGGCCAAGTGATGGCTGCCTATAATTTCCGGGGTGGCCCGAACTTGGCCAGCGAGGACTCGAGCCCGGGCTTTCGCATTGAGCTTGTCCACGCGAAAGCGCGATCTTTTCCCGCACTCGACAGAATCACTCAATCAACGAAACTCACTTTCGGAGTTGGTTATTGGATGGGACGCGAGTCGCGCGACGCCCTTGTTGCTGTCTATGGCAAGGCCATGACAAACGAGGCTCGGTGGCGATGCGATCGCACCTGTATGGGATACGTCGGTATTTACACAGGAGTAGCTCGTTCGACTCGAGCCTGGGCCATCTGCGTTGTCGTCTTTTTATCCCGTTCGGCCGTCCTGAATATTTCGCAGTCACGGCATCATCATTCGTCCCACCCAAACCTCAAAGTGCATTGTTCTCACCTCACTCCCAATTTGTTCTAACCCGCACTTCAACTTTTGAAGATGTACAGTAACGTACGCTTGCAGATATGCAAAACGAGGCCCGGTGACCATGGATTGTGCCTGTAGAGGATAACTTGAAGAACCCATCAATTCTGACAGGAGGAACTTGTTCGACTCGAGCCCGGGCCATGTTGCGTTTGATTCTCTCCTTTTTGGCTTCCGGATGGGAAAGTCCCGGATCGCAGTTTTTCCACGGTGAGTGCGCCCACACCGACTGAAGCGTCCTATCATTTCTGGTTGACTTTTGCGCCGACTTGAAAGTTCCGGACCTCTGCATAAATTTCCTGAAAGGTACTGTATCGTTTCGACCAAAGGTTCAGGTGACGGGTGACAGAGGCCTGTGAACTGAACAATTTTCGTACCTGTGACGGTGACTTTTCAATTTTCCATCCCAAAAAGGCAATAAATGTCAAAAAAATTCGTTCCGGCGTTCGCCGGACTACCATATAAGGCAATTTTAACGTGATTGCCGAGGAATGAACTATTTGTTCAGTGAACAATTGCGGTGACGGGTGACACCCCGTGAACCTTTGGTCGAAACGATACAGTACACTCATCCCGGGCCTGGAAATATACGAAGAAAGGTCCGGTGGCAATTGGATCGCGCCCGTATACTCTTTTGATTTGCGTTTGTGAAGCCATATTATATTGGAGGTGCTCGTTCGATTCGAGCCCGGGCCCTAACGGATGCAAGAAAGTCTTTTTTTGCTTTCTTTTGGTTTTGCTGCACTTTAGCTAGCGCTCACTCATTCTGAAGTCCTTCTGCACGGACACGAGTTCAACTGGAACATCATGCATCATTCCTTCGACTTTTACTTATTCAGAACGCACCCTCCTCCGCGCAGATTGCACTTGTTCCACCTTGGCTTGAAGATACACAGAGAAAGGCCTGGTGGTGATTGGATCGCACCCGTACTATTTATGATCACCTCCCGAAGTCGTATTAGACGGGAGGTGCTCGTTCGATTCGAGCCTAGGCCACGGGCAGATAGTGTTCCCAAAGTTCGGTTCGGTTCAGGTTCGGGCCACTTTTGCCTGAGCCTTGAACCTGAACCTGGGGTTCGGTTCGATGAACCTCTGAAAATTCTCGAACCTCAACCTGAACCTAAGTTCGGAGTTCGAACTCCGAACCGAACCTGATTTTTTTTTAAGGCCCCAAATACAAAATTGAGGTGAAGGAAATACATTTACTACCTCTTTTACAGCTTCCCTCACACTGTGAGCATCACAGAATCATTCCTGAGGTGAGTATTATGATATTTGGCTGAATCAGTAGACTTAATTTCGTACCATATCTGCGTGGCCACCTGTTAGGGAGGTCAAAAACACTACAAAGGTTGCTCCTGAACATCCATGAGACACTCTGAAGATCCAAGTAATGATTTGTATCAAAAATATGATGAAAAGTTGTCAGGAATTGACCGAAGAACCTTGTTTTCTGGTGAAGTTCAGGTTCGGGGTTCAAGACGGTTCTGAGAGGTTTAGCCTTGCCCAAACCTCGAACTGAACTTTGGGTTCAGGTTCGGGCATTTCTTGAACCTGAACCTGAACTTCGGGTTCAGTTCAGTCCGGTTCGGGTTCGAACCGATTTCTCGAACCGAACTTTGGGAACACTACGGGCAGAGTTTGGAATATTTCTTTTAGGTTCAATCGGAAAACCCTCTACCTGCCTACACTATTGGTCCTTGGATCAGAAAGCGAGATCCCTACAGGTGAGTGCGTTCCTTTCATTCAGCCCACAGTCCAACTGAGGCATCTTGTACTATTTCTTGAACTTTCTCCGATTCAGAACACACCGTCATCCGTGGAAATTGCCCTAGTTCAACCCGGGCTTTAAGGGAGGTGCTCATTCGATCCGAGCGAGGGCCATGCTGATGGGCCTGAATAAATTTTCTACAGAACGTCCATACGTTCTAGTGCTGTCCAAAAATATAATACGAAATAATATAATCTTGTTATAATATGGATAATATGGATATAATATGCTTCGAGGGTGGACACCATGATATTGATATGGCAGAATATAATACGATATGATATGGATATAATACGATATGCAGACCAGTGTATCACCGTATTATTTTCGTATCATGGATATCTCTAGAGCGACTGATCCTATCAAATTTCAGCTTAAAATCTATTGTTTTATGATTTAACTCTGTGTTTAAGTGGAGATAGTGTTACAATAATAATCTGGTAACCACACAGCACTGTCGATGACTGCCGAATAGTGGGTTGATGCCGCATCAAGGTGACAAATAATACTGACCTACAACCCCCAAAGACTTGAGAGGGGTCGCCACTGTTGAGCGAGCATGAAGCACTGCTAATTATGTATAGTACCAAAGGAACCACTGAAATCGGGGCTCTGCGACTGAATAGAAGTGCTCAAGGACAACTTTCAAAAAATATACGAATATTTTTGTTATAATCTTAATATAATCTGATACGTATTAATCAATACGCAGATAATATGTTACAGATATGATATGGGGGTCCAGGGTATGATATGATAAGAATATAATATGATACGCTGAAAATCATATTAATATCATATTTGGACAGCACGTATTACGTTCAATTCTTTCCACAGAAACAAAACATTTGCCGTGCGTAAGAGCCTGCGTCGGAACACCAATCAGCTCGCGCCAAGCGGCGTACTCACCCTCGCGCGCAACACTTCGACATCTTGTCCATACAGTTCACGCGTCCGCCGTACCGTTGAGATTCATCCGCGCCATGCCCGCGATAACAGCCTCCCCGTCCCGTCCCTTTTCAGCGTCGACCGGGGAATCCGAGCTCAGTAGCTCCTTCCACTTGTCTAGTACTGTATCGTTTCGACCAAAGGTTCAGGTGACGGGTGACAGAGACCTGTGAACTGAACAATTTTGGTACCTGTGACGGTGACTTTTCAATTTTTCCTCCCAAAAAGGCAAAAAGTGTCAAAAAATTTCGGTCCGGCATTCGCCGGACTTCCATATAAGGTAATTTTGACGTGATTGCCGCGAAATGAACTATTTGTTCAGTGAACAATTGAGGTGACGGGTGACACCCCGTGAACCTTTGGTCGAAACGATACAGTAGCGCTTGTGCGCGGTCGCGGAAGTGGAATTCATCGTCGCGCTGCGCGCGGAACTTTGCTCGCATCGAGGCGGTGAATTTGTCGCATTACTTTGCTGCTTTTGGAGAACTGCGTGCAAATACAGTGAGGTGAGTCGAACCCGAAAGGAGGGAAGAAATGCAGGCACCAGAAGATATTGAACAGTCATATTTCTGTACCCTTCCACCGTGATAAACAGTGCATCCACTGCGGTCGTCTCCTGCACAAGACTTGACGGTCACTGTCTAGTTATCGGGAAGTAATGACACGCACATCCTCGAGCACATCAGTAACTTGACAGTTTCCTTGCGCCTTTTTGGGCCTTGTGGGCTTGGCAACGCTAAGCGAGCTTAAGCGACAAGCTGACAAGGCCTCAAGCAAAGTCATTTTCGACTCCTGGAAAGGTTGGATTGGGGTGAGATGACCGAAATGATGAAATATATTCTCCTTACATCTGTTATTACTTTCCTCGACTCAACCCAACAGCCCATTGGTCACCCAAATAGAAATTATTTCAGTCAAAAATCATAAGCTTGTGAAATTCGGACATAGGTTTGTGATCTTGTCAACTTGTGAGCTTTTCGGGCCTTTTTCGGCCTTTTTCGACCTTGTACAAGGTCACAAGCTGTTTGTCAAAAGACTGATGCAACATCTTATCTCTGTTCAAGAACGTCGTCTGCAGCTTATGCCTCCACTCGAGCACCTTCACCGCCTCGGGGTCTGCAGCCATTACCGCTCTTGGCCGCGCTCTCGCCGGCTGCGACATGGCGACGGCCATGAAGATGCACAATTGAACGAGGCGCGAGCCTAGGGAAGCGGTCAAGAATCAGATGTTACGTACACATCTCGGGCCTCTCAGTCCGATCATTCCGAAAGTTCGGCAAGTGCCGACTCTGTATGACTCCCCGAGCGGCATAGCGCTGGCATCCAAGGCTGGAACAGCTCACCCGCATCTCAGGCTCGGCTACGCTCTCTCTGTCGAGTCTAACAATCTCACGCCGGGCCACTTATTTTTTTCCTCGCGCCGAGGTATTTGTCGTACGCCTCCGACGCGTCGGCTTCTCCTGCCTCTTCTTCGCTCGGTGATGGCAGTGCCGCAGCCATCATACAGGCAGCCAGGCTGCTGGTAATTTCTATGATGCCCATTTGTTTTGTTTTTGCACCCGGCTGCCGGGCGGGCCCGAGAGCGCGATTCCTTATGTACTTTGCCGTTCATTCGACAGACACACTCCCAACTAGAATTTCGGAGTTGGCTACCGTAACGCTGACGCGACACCTTTGTTGCTATACATGTTACCAACGCCCCGAATATCCCAAATGCGACTCGGTGGCGATGAGATCGCACCTGTATGGAATTCGTCTACGTTGTATTTACACAGGAGTAGCTCGTTCGACTCGAGCCGGGCCAATTCGTCGGTTTTGAATGCGTTTTTTTCTGTTGGATTGGATTGGAAATCGCGATCTGGTCGGGTGATGCCTCTGTCGAACTATGTTCACCTTCCCCTCCTTCGATCGGCATCACTCACGAGCAGCCCAATGCCATAAACTTATCGCTTCTTTCTGTGTGAAACTACCCTTCCAACCTTTCAACAAAGCCTGGTGGCGGGATAACCCCTGGATTGGTCAATCGAATCTGACGAAAAGGCTACACAATGAGGCTCGTTCGATTCAGGCCCGGGCTATGGCATGTAGATGATGTTGAGCCTTTTTGCCATCCTGTCCTGTCCTGAAAGTGTTTCCACAGTGAGGTCGTCCATCCGCGCAAGCAAGTGAGTTGCCTCATTCAATCTATCTTGCTGGCCATAGCGAACTCCTCGCAACATGGGATGCCACATAGCAAGTTTCGTGATAGTTCAATCTGAACCTGAAAATTGAAAACCGAGCCTCTCGACGCCGTATTTGATTGAAGAGTAGGAGCAATAGGAGGAATATACTGTAGTTGTGCCCCTTGGTCCGGGGCATGAATCGGTGCAAGCGGGTTCTGCTTGAAGGAAAGCACCGACTAACGATTCGGAAGGGGCCGGGGCGGGTTTCCAGGTTGCTTTTTTCGGATTAAGCAGGTGCAGACGGTTCGCGGCATACGTTTAGAAAAGCTGACCACAGTCCAAGACTCCGAGTCGCAACCGGTGCATTGACTAAGAATTTGAACCAAGAATTGAACAATTTGATGTCCGTGCACGTGCTGATGGCATTCGTCCACGCGCCGCATAATATCACCACACAACGCGTCGTCAAGATTTCCAAAATGATATCCTCTTCAGACAAGCAAAAATAATACATGGCTGCGACAGCCTGATTTGAGACTGTTTTGTTGAGTATGATCAACGCAAAAAACAAAGCTGCATACTTGTCAGGACTCAGAAAAAACATGGAAAATCAGACGTAGGACGCGGGCGGACGGGGGATAGCAAGTAAAGAGAGCGATTGGGAAAGGAATAGCGGGAATATCATAATGGCATGAACGACGATCGCTTGAATCAGGGGTGTGGACTTCTGGAGATATTGAGCACCAATAGAGAACTTACATAAGGCAAGTTACGCACCTTGATATCTAGATCCCTCAAAAAATGACTGTGCTGTTGGGATATGGGAGGCTTCGAGAACTGGCAATCAGAAGTAAGTATATGAGCAATAATCGTAAAGAAGAAGGCCGACCGTTTCTCCTCATCCGCCGAGAGACTTGCATCGCGAGCCCCGATCTTGCGACCCCCAGTCACTGCCTCCAGAACGCCCTGGACCTCAACCATATCCCACCAGCCAGTCCACGAGCCGACCCCGGAAACAATCTCGCGAAGAGCGAATACAAGCACGGTGCATGCAACGATTAACTTGAATACAACGACCAGATACGCACGAATGTACAATATCTGGACGAGTTGTGCCGCCGGAGGTGCCAGAAATTTCGCGATGGGCAAACAGAAAGCGAACCCGGAAGCGATGCAGGCGTGCAATAGGTGACGCAGGCCGTGGATACCGCCGAGGACGACGAACACGGAGAGGGAAACGCAGATACCGAATTCGCGAGCGAGCTCAGGGACGGAAGTTGGAGACATTGCGTCTGGGTAAAGCGTATAAGCAGAGTGTAAGATGAATAGGAATAGGAGTAGAAGTGCCCGGTTTTATGGACCTTGTAGGGTGAGACCTCGCCGTCTTACTTAGGGGAGTCGATTGCGATCGAATTATTGGCTGGCGGCAGTTCATCAATACTTATTTTCGGACGTCGTCCACGGGAAAAGTTCGAAACTACAATATCTCCCAAATGTCCCCTGGGATTACCGGGGCGGATACTGCCATCACGTACTTTTATTCGCGTGGGCTATTTGACGGGATGAATCCCGTCCCGGAGAGTATGAGAGGGGGAAGTTCGGTTCGGCCCATGAGGAAAAGACGACATCCGTGTAGCTCGGAGCGTTTCTGTTCCCATCCCATTGTGACGCCGTGTATTCCCTCAAGACTCGTGGGGAGCGCACGGAGATTGGTAATCTGTTCAGTGTTCTTCGAGAAGTAAACATGGCAAGGAAATAGAGAAAGGGTACGAGCGCCGCACATAACTCATCCGACGGGTTTGAAGATCTCGTAAGAGCGCCAGCGTCGCACTAATCTTCGCCCTTGTGAACCTACAGTACATGAAACTCGTCAAGGGTCCGACTGGCTTGATTAAATTTGAACACCGACTGTATAGTTTGAGCTCCACTGATGTCAAGTTGGGAGATATTTAAATAGGGGAATTCTGGGTGTCGGCCTCGTTTGCGCGCTCAGAGTCATACAACTTGCCTGCGTCTCGAGAGTTTGCTCGTCGAAGAGCTTCCTTGCCTCCCATTCTTAAGTAACGGTCATGGTAAGTTCGAGGATTCGACAGAAGAGCTTTGAAAGAAGGAACTCAATCGTTATTCAAGCGAGTCGCTTCGTTTGGTTGGCTGGCCGTGGTGGGTTGATGCAAGGATTTTTTTGAAAAATCAACGAAAAAACCAAGAAAATCCGTTTTTGCGATTTTGCGGGTCCGGAGCTCCTGAGCTGAGATAGAGCATTTGGAACCAAAAACTAGGCACCGACGATAGTAGATGTTGACACACCAACCAACCGGACGAGCACGGAAGGAAGGAAATGTGCCAGCTCAAGACTGGAAGCGGCGGGAGCGAGGACGAAAGCGGGAGCGACCACAGCGACGACGAGGGCTGAGGGATGAATGACGAGCCCAAATACTGCGGAAAAAGGAATTGTATAATGTACAGAATACAGAAGGGGAATACAGAATATATACTGAACAGAACAGGAGTAAGTGGAATAAGATACAATAGAAAATGGAACTGGGAGGAATCAGGAGAGTACAAGGCAGTGAGAGGGCAAGGGGCCGCGAGGCACGAGTGAACCAGGAGAATACGGGGTAGTGAGACGGAATATACTTAGGCGGAATATGAAGCCGTGGGAAATGACTCGGCGATCTCGGCGAAACTGAGGTCAGCGTGCAAGCGTGCGCGACAATGTGCGGCAACCGCATCGACTTGAGTTCAGAACAAACATAATCGACACGATTTTTTCACAACAGGGCGTGCCGACAGACCTCCCAAATGCCATGCAGCTTCGGCGAAAAACTTTCGGAACTTGAGAAACGCGACAAGAAAATAAATTCTTTGTCATCGCTTGCGGGGTGGTACAATGGGATTTAGCACGCGGACTCTTGTTCTGGGAACGGTAGCCTCCTCGCGCTGTTTGCCTTTTCCTTTGGCTGCTTCCTGCCTTTTTTCCTTTGTGGGTGGTCGTTCCTTGCCAGTGTCCCTGGGCTTTTCCTTCGCTGGTTCGCGCAACGGCGGCGGTGGCTGCCAGTCCGGGAATTTGCGTCGCACAGCGATGCTGCCGCTTTCGAGGTACTCCGTACGCGTCACGACTAATTCCGAGAAGGTCGGATCCGACGCACATGCAATGGCCGAATGGTAGGTGTCAAGCACCGGGCTGGCAGGAATGTCAGCATTGGACGATACAACATAGATTTTCTCACTCAGTCGATTGATACAGGACCACCTCAGAGCCAACGGGTGCAAGTGATTGAAGTTCGGAAAGACTGGATAAAGAATAAGTTCGCTTCGGCAAAGCGGAGAAATGAGCGTTCACAGCCGTCGTCGAAAGCCAGGGATTTTGGTATTTCCACCGATGAGGCCGATATTGGCCCAGAACATTCCCTGTAGATCATCCGGGAGGAGAGAGATGGATGTCGCAATTGTTTGAGGGAGCCCGGATTGCTCGAGACCTAATAATGTGTTAGGGGGAAGGGAGTCGGTTGGGGGCAGCGCACCGATGTCGTCTGGGTGGAAGATGATTTCCGGCACCGAAAAGCGTTCGTTCCCCATGGTCAACACTTGGTCTGTGTCGAGTGGAATATCGTCAGGTTGGCGTATCTTGCCTGCTTTGCTTTTCGTCAAATCGGGGAGGACGTATTCCTGTACAATTGAATTGCCCTTTGGGTCACTCCTAAAAAGCAGAATATCTTTCATTGGGTGTATTAGGTTCGAGAGTGCGGATCCTACCGGCAAATCTCGATATCTTTCTTGAAATCCTGTGTGACGAAGCAACATGTCTCCTTAACGTGGTTCATGATGTACGTTTCGTCCATCATGTTCCACTGCCGGAATGATACGAGCTCCTTGAGCTGGTTGGTGAGAAGCTTCCCACCGACGTCGAGTCTGAGTTGCGTTAATTTGCAGTTGACGAGAACTAGACAACCAACCGTTTTACAGCGCTCCAGACCACTTTACCCTCCATTAGAGGGACGACATGGGTGAAGCTGAAACCTGAATCGATAATGAGCTTGCATTCGGGCGATGGAAGCCCGGGCTGGGCGAACAGAGTCCCGTATGGAATGAGGGATGCGGCTGGCCGCCCACGTGAGCGAAAGCTGGGGTCGAAGATGTGAAAGCGGCTAACGGGTGGAGCGCAAGTGGGCTTGGAATTCGTACTCTTCAAAGATGAATTGATCGTACACTTCCTGAATTTTTGGGAGATTGAAATAGGGCTCGGTCATCAAGATTGTCGACTCCGTTGGGTTGATCTATAAACCGAAGTGAGATTGCAACACTATCGTGACCGCATGAAAGCACATTGAGAACTTCGTCGGAAAGGATTCCGTCCCATACGGCCTTTTGCGCATCCCAGTCCACAACATATCCCTACAAATAACATGAGCACAGAGCAGCAAATACCCCACGCATGCCTTTTCCAGTGGAAGACGATAGCTGAGGGACGAGTAGTCCTTGCATCTATCCAACTCGTGGCCAATGTATGTCGCCTTGTCGCCTTTCGAGCGGACAACGGCGTTCGCGATGATCCTAAATTTATGATCCAATTTCAACGAGGTCCCGCCAGTCAAAGGTGTGAGCGAGAGTACCGAGGATCCGTAGCTGATGATTGGTTGAAAACTCCAGCCTTGATAGTGGAAGCGCCGTTATCGAAGACAAGAGCGACCATAGTGGTGTGAAGCAATTCTATTTGGTCGCGCTTGGCTGTTGATCGAGACGACACCGCCACTGATTACGCGTCGTCTCACGACTTGAGCGTGCGTTAACACTGGGCAAGGACAAGACAAGGATCTTATTCTAGACGACTCCAACGCACTATGTAACTTCAATGTAACTTTGCCTGGAATTTCGAATGCTGAAGGACCAAGGTACACGGCTATCCCGGAAGTCTCTGGAATCCGACGGATTTGATGACCATCGGATTCCGATGAACTGCCAACAGAATTCCCTTGATTTGGCGGATCGTCGGATTCCTAAGGGGCGCTCCTAGACAGCTCTAAGCCGTCCACCTAACATTTGGTTGGTGATTTTCTCTAAGAAGTAGCGTAAAATGATGAAATAGGTTTCAAAATGAATGCTTTACTTGAGGAATGACCAGAAGGGTGGGAGTGGGACTCGGCTAATACCTCGGCTAGCTCGCTTACGCTCTGATCAGTGGGACTCAGCCTCGGCAGTGGGACTCGGATGGCACGGCATCAAATGAGATTAAAACCCCGCCTCGGACGGCACCACGCAGTGGGCCCGCGCGGCGAGCGCAGCACCGCGCAGCGGGCCTAGCGGCGAGCGCCAGGGGGGTCCACGGGGGTCTCCCCCGTGCCAGATACCTATATCTTTGGAATAAACTTTGAAAAAGGCCCGAAAAAAATAGAAAAAGAGAAGAAAAAAATATCAAAGGCTCCACGCAGTGGGCCCCCGCGGCGAGCGGAAGCCCCACGCCGTGGGCCTAGCGGCGAGCGTCAAGGGGGGTCCGCGGGGGTCTCCCCCGCGCTAGAGTAATTATTTTAACTCGATTTCAGCTTGTAATTGGGGAAAATAAAATTAAACAGTGAATAAATACCCTCGGATTTGCCGTCAGGCTAAAGGAGGGGGGTCTGGGGGGAACACCGTTCCCCCCAGTAATTCTTATACTTGAAATATACTTGCAAATAGGCCCAGATACATTGAAGACTTGAATTCGGCTCTCCGATGGCCGAAATTGATGGATTGATGGCCATTGATGCGAAACTCTCAACAGTGGGACTCGCTTAACTTAGCCGACTCCCACTCCCACTCTTCTGGTATATACTCCTTTCCTTGCAAGAATCGAACCCATGACCTTCCAAAGATAAGGCTACCGAGAAACGTATGGACAACCACTAGAGCATCGTGGGCATTGAGTAGATGGGATGGGTGTCAGCTACCATGGCTATGCAAGCCGGCCACAACAGATATTGTCGAAGATATCGGCGCCAAATCGGCGCAGTCCATTTGTATGGTGCCCGCAGACTACTTAGTACAATATGGACCACAAAGCAAACATGTTATAGAGAATCAGACTGTGTGGCTGGCAAAGTAATACAAGTACGGGCAGGAGTGATCATGATGCGTCGTCCTCGCGGGCGGTGAGGCGAATGAGGCACAAGGATTCTGACAAGCAAATGATGGTTGTTAGGTGGATCATATTGATTTTGAAGAGTTAACCGTAGGTAGGTAGGTAGGTAGGTAGGTAGAATTACACGGCACGGTCCCGCTCAGGAACGCCGGTTCCACGGATTACTCCGACGTATACGTACTAGACACGCACTAGCCCGCAACATCATCTTCTGTGAGCCCTCTCAAGTTCATCTAGACGAGCTCACGGACGCAGTAGATACTCGCCGTCGTAGATCTAGACAAACATGAAAAAGCAAAAAGAAATTGTTAGTACATTGACGGGGAATAATTACCTCTTACATAATCACCTTTCCAAAACACGGGAGTCACGTAGAACAGGTCCAGGACTTCATACGCAAATTCTGTAACAAGTGCAATTTTCGATCTGGGTGATTATACAATTGTAGTAGGTGATGTGAGGCAAGCTAAACATCCCTAGGGCATGTTCCGGGGCCTCTATTTCTCGCCTACACAGCGGCATAGTCGTTCCGATCGCGGCACAAGTTGATGCGCATGATCAACATGGAGACTTCGACGGCATTGAGTAAATGTCGCATACACGAAGTAACTTTGTTGGTCCTTTTCCCTTTTTGGAGTTCTCGACGACCGTGTATCAGGTAGAGCTTATCTGTCGAGTCGATCTCAACTTGTAATCATTCCTTCAAAATGTTTTGCACATTTTTTGAGTAATTTTCGACGCCTGTCTTAAAAGCAGTATGGCACGTCAAATTACTTAGGGCAACTTGAATGGAATGATAGCCCCGGCGCAGCCTTGATCATATCACTGACCCATGACATTTTGTTGCTGTCTGCAAGTTCGAAGGAACTAGACGCGAGCTTAATGATCATAAATTAGGTCAATTAGATAACATAAGTGGCTGAGTGCGAGGGGAAGGCGTCGAACTCGAGGAGGCATGATCCTAGTCCCTGTAAATAATGGCGCCATCATGGAACACTGTGTATTTTGAGCATTTGACATAGGAGGCTGATTTGAACCTTTTAGCTAATTGTTCGACGTGTCTTCACTTTTGCGGCGAAATTTCGCAGCTATGAATAAGTTACAGTCGAGGCGAGCTCAAGTTGTGTTCTAATCTCAAATGCCATGATCTGGTTCCACAGTGCGGCGCGGTGCGTGCTTGCAATTTGACTTGGTATGTGATTCGGCGAAGATGTTACATGTGTTCCGATGGTGATGCCGACATATTTTCGTGTTCTGAATTCACAGATGGTGCTTTTGTGCTCGGATAGAAAGGTGGGAGAGGAGAACTCCGAGTCATTGGCGCCTAGATCAAGGTAATTGTTTTGATCAAGCTGACGAGGAGAAGTTTCCTGCACATCAAACCCCCAAGTCCAACTGTAGACTCTGGAGAGCTTTACGTGCACCGCATCCCGTGGACAATCACAGATGTCGGTCTCAATTTCGGAGCTCCGAGATTCAGGCAGCAGCACCGAAATATGCATCGGCATTTGGCCCTTTTGATCCGTGACCTCGGCTAAGTCGGCTCCATGTGTATGCCTGTAGTCACGCGTAGTTCTACGCAGTTGACATTCACAGCCACTGATATGACGCAGCGCTGCTGACTAATCAGGACAAAGAGGGGACCAGTACTCAGGATATCGACTGGCGACGGCGAGCATCACATCCATCTTGTGGGTATGAGTCGATATACATTGGACAGCAGCCTACCCATACAACATAGTATGCAGTGGAATGAGGTTAAAAAGGGTGGAAATGAGCTGGATGCTCGACTACAGAGGTGGATGTATGCCATCATGTACTTCATTTTTTTGTCTTTCATTTTTTTTTTTTTTCTGGGCCAAAGCAGCATCAAGCACCAGATGCGGAGGGCTCGTATAGGTGGCTCTGAGGACTGTGGCACTTTTGTGGCAGACAGATTGGCTCAGAGGGCCTAACGGCGGAGTCCGACATTGGAGATGATGGTGGTTCGGAAGTGTGAAAAGTAATAGGAATCCGATGATCCGACTATCCATAAAATGCCCCTCTTATTTTCTCAGGATGCCGAACAAAAATCCGTCGGATTTCGACGGATATCAAATCCTATCTAGTGGTGGGAAAGTTCGGTTCGGTTCAGGTTCGGGGCACTTTTCTCTGAACCCCGAACCTGAACTTCGGTTCAGGTTCAGACATTTGCTGAACCTTGAACCTGAACCCAGGTTCAGGTTCGGTTCAGGTTCGAACTCGGTTCGAACCCCCAATTTTTTCCCACAGAATAATATTGAAATTTGAGGCAACCAAAGCTTAATTGGGTACTTGGTGAGTGTCAGCCATATCATTGGTCCTTACCTAGAGGTAATCTGTACTGTCTGAAGCTTTGAAAGTACAATTCTCATATATTTGGACAAAATATTGAACTTTGATTTCAATTAGAACAGTAATATATTTCATTAGAAACGCATCTGTAGCCTACAGGACCCTCTAAAGTATTGTATTGTACAATTGGTGAGGGATTACACATCAAATGGGATGAAAATACACCCTGAAATGATGAAAATCAGTCAAAAAAATGCCCAATCGGTTCGGGGTTCGGTTCAGGTTCAAAAAAATATTTTTTGGCCTGAACCTGAACCTGAACTTCGGTTCAGGTTCGGGCATTGGCCGAACCTTGAACCTGAACTTCGCGTTCAGTTCAGTTCGGTTCGAGTTCGAACCGAAATCTGAACCCAACTTTCCCACCACTAATCCTATCAGATTCCTAAGGATCCCGGGATAGCCGTGTACTTGTATCATCGAAACTCCAGAAGGATCTTTTGAGGATCTTAACTGTTCGGCTGGTACTTTACTAGTTATAAGTAGTCCGTCCTTGAATATCTCACAGTTCGCTGGAGGGGCACGTTGTAAGAATCAAGGAGCGGAATATCGGAATTACTTTTTTACATTCACAGTTTACATCAATGCAGTGCGACAGGATCGGTCAAGGGCCAAAAAAATCAAACTCCCCCGCTTTCCCTTTCCCTTTGCGACGCCAAATTACTGTTCAAGTTTGAGGATAGGCCCACCCTATCGTCCCCCTTCGATCCTGGCGCGGACATCACCATCAACCCAGCCACAAACGGGTCCACAGCATACACAGACTCCTCGTCCTCGTCCTCGTCTTCATCCCTGACCTCGTCGAAAAGGGTCGCATCTACGGGCGCACCCAAAGGTCCGATTATGCGCGACGCAAAATGTATGGGGTGGTCTATGTTTTCCTCGTCGTCATCATCGTAGTACACAGCCCTCAGCATGAGGAGGAAGCGGCAGATGATTATTGTGCGGAAGCTGCAGAGCGGAACAATCTTAGTTAGTGCGCAAACTGACTTTGGGAAACATACACGGGCGTAAAGTAGGGAACAACCCAGTAGTCATACAGAGTGGCAAATTCTGGCTTGAAGATATCGTGAGCTGGACATTTGACACCCGAAAATAAAGATGCGCTCACAACGTGGTCGAGCTTCATGTGTTGCATTAGTGGATGACCAGCGCAGCGAGCAAGTCACACACGGTCAAAACAAGCATGTCAGTGAGTGACAACAAAAGCAGAGCTCTGAACGAAGGGCAAGATAACAGAATGATGTTCTCGGAAGCGGAAATGCGCACATGAAATATACAGTTCCTAGCAAATTATCAGTGGGTAACCAAGTGCGATGAAGTCGGACAAACCATCTCTCAGAAGGAGCAGGGCAACCCCGGATTGTTGCCTTTCTCCAGAGAAAATCTCATCCCTCCTAAACTTCCTCAGCCAAAATGTCCGACTGACCGTGATGACAATGACCATGGTCTCGGATAGAAGGTCGGCGACTACTTCTCCGATGCGTACTGAAGCAAGAACGAAATTAACAAGAGGTCTAATGGGGAGGATGGAGACATTACATCGGTGTACCATTGCGGAATTCGAAGCCGTATAAATCAATAGACATCCATAGATGTCTACACCTGGAGACTCCTGGTGGGCATAAACATACTGGGATTCCATCGGCACAAAAAATCTTGCCAAGTACTGAGAAGCCTACGGCAGGTGCTATCGCAGATGGCAAGCACATCAAAAACACAGGGATGGCCAGATACCAGTTTTTTTGGGACAACGCCAGAACTCTCAAGGAAGAACACTGGAAAGGGGAAGGTTTAGGCCACGATGTTTGTGTCGGGCACATTGCTCACATCCGTATCCAACAGTTCTGACTATCATCGGAAAGATTTGAACACGTACGGCAATGTCACAGCTATAGACAATAAATTAGCTCAAAATAAAACCGCGCGAGACGGAGATCCGACCCCTGAGAACAATTGAGTAACGATCCAGCATCAAACGGGAGAACGACATACATGCGGTGTGATGGACCACGATGCGAGGACTAGCACCGTGATTTTCTCGCATAACGTGCCATATCGCAGACAGGCATACAAGATAGTGGATCCAGATAATCTGCGGGACCATATTCTTTGTACTTCCGCTGAAATTGTGATAACCCAATCCCAGATGAGCAGCGCTGAATCAAGTTAGGAAGAATGGAATAGGATGATTAAGAAGCTAGCACACCAACAGCGGCGATGCTGCAGCATGCAAAGGCACTGTTATATTGTCAGCTGCTTGGACGTTTGGCGAGTGAGTTAACAGAGCCACTCACAATTCATAAACCTGGAAGGGGGGCATGGAAGGAGCTCTTGAGGATCGTTTGAGGGACTGACGAATATTTATGGGACTCCGGCCCCAATTCCGGAGGTTTGATTCGGATTTGAGGTGGCAAGAGTATCATTTGATGAGAGAAAAAATATCATCAGCTTCATTCCCGCGATTTCAGAGACAGCAGTTGTGCCCGTGTTTCGGAACTCTGGTGGTAGCATCAAGTTTGTATTCATAGAGCTGACACTTCGAGTCAATCTCATTTGCCTTTGGCCATACGGAGCAGCGTAGAAATTTGTTACGCAGCTGAAGGGTCGCTTTGAGAGAATTGTTGATGGCTCTGATGATTGAGGGTTCTAAGATTTACAAGAGCGAGGCCCAGCACTTTTGGTCGAGGAAGAGCTCGCCAGCGCTTGGATGAGCGCTAAAAGCGTGCAGGCGCTGATAACTAGTAATATGTCTTCAGACAGGCGGAGACACGCAATTTGAATAACCTACTAGACCTATAGGATAACTTTGATCCATATCAAAGTCAAGTATCTGAATCGCTGCGCTGTCGCCCCAGGACTCGAGCTCGCTCATCGTGGATCCAGAATAAGTCATTTGAAATCACGTGGTCAGTGCCGATCACGGAAGCAACAGGTGCAAATAGCGTGTCCAGTTGCTCAAGAAATCATCCAGGGACAGCTCTGACTCGATTGATTCCCTAGTTAATATTTCAAAATGCACAAATATCTGTACTTTGGCTTCAGACTAAGAGTTACTCCGGGCTGGAAATCAAAAATGAGAAATCGGAATTAAGAATGATTTTCCTGATAACCGGCGGTAAGATCAAGAAATGGTAACCCGGCTGATACGACAGCTGCCACGGGCTGCTTGACAACGGCGCATCAGCAGGAACCAGACACGCCGAACCAAGTGTTCTGTTCATTATCCAACCATTCTTAACATTGTACTATATTCTAAACCTCAAAAGACACGTCTCTGCAAATTATCTCGACAGAAACGCGAAATAGAACAAGGAACACGTTCTGTGTCTTCGCGGTATTTATTTTTAGGTCTCTCTGAGCCGAGGCCGCTTTCTTGATCGCAACGGCGGTTAACAGCGGTTAACCTCGGTTGACACGAAAACCTTTCTCATTTTCGATTTCTGATTTTTGATTTCCAGCCCGGAGTAACTCTAAGGTGACAGACCTGCAGTAGCTCAATAGATCATACTAATTCACAAACAGAACTTGTTCTGTATGTGCCTATTTGGGGGGTTTCCAAAGGGGGGACTATCGAGAATGTCCACACTTTGGCTTATGTAAATCGGACGGCCCCGGTCCGGTCGCGGTCCACCTTTCTCCGGTTAAATTATTGCTGCTACTTTGCCCAGTAGAAAATAAGGGAAGACAAGGAACCAACCGCAGGTTGGTGACGAGTCTTCCCGACATGTATATATCTTGACCATTGACTCAAGCTATTTTGGTTCTTCGGGAAATATTCTCTGATTACACAGTTCCTGCTACTAAGTTGAAATGAGAACGTCTCAGAATAAGTATGCAACCACTGCCTTTTCTGTTTGTGCCCCGCCGCTTGCCGGCCTATCCCTATCATAAGTACTGTAGTATTTCGTTCTTGTTGGTATTGTCACGCCAAATTCATTTTTCGTAGTCACTCACAGAGCCGATTTTGGCCTTCGAGGATGCGAGCTTGCCGGCGTTGCCGGGATCAATAAGGGACCGGTACGAAAGGTCAGTTCGTTTTCGAAGTCACACCAATGGCTTACGAATTGAACGTAATACTACAGTAGATGAGTTTTGGATTTTGAGATTCATTTCCTAGAAATTTGCTAGGGATACAGAATGTCGCTCAAGCGTTCTTTCTTCAAGTTCCTGAGCCGACCGAAGTTTAATTCAACAAGCATGCGCGGAAGTTCTTCGACGTCCAACGCTTAGACACATGCATATGCTTGGACATCATGTGACGCGTGTATGCCGATGTTATAATTAGTTGCCCAACCACCATCTCTCTATTCCGAACTCCCAACATCCGGGCGCGTCGTTCCGCTGCATCCAGGCCCGAACTACCTATTCTCCTTTTAATTGCATCTGACTTCTCATTCCGCTCCTTTGTGGACGACGGCCCACAATGTATCGTTTCGGATTCGTCTTGTTGCTCCTGCAGAGCGTCTTCCTCCAAGTTCGTTGGGTGCACTGCGTCAATGAAGGCCGTCAGCTACCTTCCTCAGACATTCGGTCGCGTTCTGCAGTGAAAGAT
Organism: Mycena haematopus; assembly: GCA_029281435.1. Lineage (NCBI taxonomy): Eukaryota > Fungi > Basidiomycota > Agaricomycetes > Agaricales > Mycenaceae > Mycena > Mycena haematopus. The sequence goes on from JARJCV010000239.1 coordinate 25,073, forward strand.
ACCGTGGAGGCCCTACTCGACGACTTTTTGGAGCACTTGTCGGTGAGCTTCCGGTGTCATCGTACGCACCGCAGAGACTTGACTGATATCCACGGGAAAGATCCCCGATTATCGAACCTCAAACCTCACCGAAAATCTGCCTCGGCTTCTTCAGAAAAAAGACGCGTTTTTGAACGGGGTTTTCGATGCCATTTCTGTGAGTTTGTCATTTTCGCCTTAGTTTCGTCGTAAACAACCTGACACTGTCAGCAACCTCAAGAAGCAATGCTAGACTATGGTCAAAGCATTCCTGAGGTCACGCAGAAGCAGCAATTCGTGGATAATCTCGTGAACCAGATGACCATCCCCGAGCTAGGTCAATGCGCTCACAAATGTTTCGATGTCGCCTGACTTATGCGCCATAGTTTTCCAAATGCATCTCATGTTCGCAGGTACGGTTGCTTCTGCTATTTGTGTACGTGCCCGTTTTCATATTGGTGCACAAGACAACATTATTGGTGTGAATTCCGACAACGGTGGATATGGTGCGTGTACATTATCCCTTCTCCGCATTTCAAGTTATATTCCGCCGCACGTAGATAGCGCCATGCAGATTGCGCCTGATGCTGGTATCGGCATCATGGCTGACTGGTAAGCAGCCTGCAAATCCTTTTTTCAAAAGTCTTCACGTCGTTCGCGCGCGGAGGTACCCGACGAATGCGTCTCAATACAACAGCGTGCAGAAGCTCAACGCCGAAAAGTCGCGTCTGAAGGTTCCGTTCATGGTTTACGGCGAATGCCTCCACGGCGTGGGTTCGTTCAGGCAGAGCATGTTCCCGCAGAGCATCGGAATGGCGGCATCGTTCGACACCTCCTTGGTGCATTCTGTCGGCCGTGCAATCGGAACTGAGGCCCGCGCAATCGGCATCCATGCTTGTTTGGCGCCTGTACTTGATTTGGGGAAGGATCCGCGCTGGGGCAGGACACAGGGTATGCGGTTCTTTCGGCGACTCGTTGTTTTCTGAACTGGAAGCAGAGGCGTGGGGCGAGGATTTCGTCCTCACATCGCACATGGGTGTCGCATATGCGTCCGGGTTATCGAAGAACAGCTCGTGGGCGGACCCAGATGCGGTCGTGCCTGTCGTAAAGGTCGGAACAGAGCCCGTTCGGAAAGGCAGCACTAAATATCGCCACCGCAGCACTTTGCGGCTTACGGAAGCCCGCGATCGGGGCTCAACGCAGCGCCGTTCATGGGCCGCGGGATGCGCGAGGTGATGCAGGAGATGCTTGTACCGTTCAAGGCTGCGATCGATCTCGGAGGCGCGCGCGGGGCCATGATGTGCGTTATGACTTCCTTTTCCGAGGGCAAGGTTTAACGCTGAGTATCAGGTCCTATAACGAGCTCGACGAAATCCCGGCTTCGGTACATCCAGTGCTTTACGGCGCACTGTCGGAATGGGGATTCGACGGTAGACAAGACCCATCCTGTATCCATACACATGCAGACTGACTTGGCTGTTAGGTTTTGTCACTGCAGACGATACAGGTATATCCCTGAATTTGCTGCTGTCTCTTCCCGTGACTTATTCACTGATAGGTATATCGCAGCTATTCGCTACCCACCATGTCGCTTCTTCGCAAGCAGACGCCATTGCGCAGTGGTATAACGCAGGTATGTCGATGCTTCCAAGAACGAGAACAGGGGAAATAAAATTGGGCAGGGGGCATGGTGCAGTACTACGATTTTGACATCCAGTTGCTGGTTAATGTGCGTTGAATTATGCCATTGCACGTTTTTGCTCTGATAACGTCTTTATGCAGGCCACAGAGGAGCTGGTCGCGAATGGAACTGTTAAACTATCCACTCTGCAAAACCACGTCCGCCGAATCCTCGGTGTCAAATACGATCTCGGTCCGTACCCGCATCAATCGACCATGTTGGCCTCGCTGACCGTAATTTACATACAGGACTCTTCGAGGACCCACTCATCTCTGAGTCGCTCGATCTCCAGGCTCTAACAGCATCCCATATTCCCCTGACGCTCGACGCCGCCCACCGCAGCATCATCCTCCTCGAGAACCGCGCCAACACCCTCCCCCTTACCCCCGCGACGCAAAACATCCACACCATCGCGCTCATCGGGCCCTTCAACGACATCCTCAACTACGGCGACTACTCCGGCCAATGGGGGATGTACCCCACCAACCGCTCCAGCACCCTCCGCCAAGCCATGTCCGCGCACCTGCGCGCCACGGCGCCGGAAGTGCGCCTCGTGTCGAGCTGGGGCGCGAAGACGTGGACGTACCGCGGGCAGTACAACGTTCCGGGATACCTCCTCTCGTTCGGCGGCGCGCCGGGGCTGCGCGGGACGTACTACGCCGACACGGACTTTGTGGATCCCGTGTTCACGCTGCAGGAGACGCCGAACCGCGACTGGGGGCTGTACCCGCCCGTCGGGCTCCCATCGAACAACTTCAGCGCCGTGTGGGAGGGCGAGTTGGAGGTGCCGGTGGACGGCGCGGCCGTGGAGGGCTGGCTCGGCGTGGCGGTGGCGGCTAACTGCTCCGCGCGCTTGTTCGTCGACGGCGTGTTGGTGTCGCACACGGATGCGACGCCGAGTGGGAATATCATAGGGAATATTGTGCTCGGGGCGAACACGACGCAGGCGCCGCCTGGCGGCGGGGAGTTTCGGTTTGTGCAGGGCGCGAGGCACCAGCTGAGGCTTGAGTTTAAGGCGTTCAATTTGGCGCCGAAGAGGGCGAATTTCGGGAGCTTGAATGCGGAGGTAGAGTTGTTTTGGAATTTGGTTGATCGCGCGCCCGGGGATGCGGTGCAGAAGGTGCGCTTTCAACTTCAACCATCCTGTTTGACGCCACTGATTGGCAGCCCTTCAACTTCAACCAGGCCGTGGATGTCGCGGACACGGCTGACGTTATCGTCCTGGCTGTAGGTGCAAATTGGAACAGCGATGGAGAAAACGGCGATCGTGCGACTTTGGGGCTTTCGGTAAACCAGAGTAAGCAAGCAAGCGCACAAACTCAGCACAAAATTCAAAGCTTTTGTGAAAACCCTCTCTAGCGATTCTCGCCGATGCGATATTCGCGCTGGGCAAACCGGTCATCCTGGTCCTCCAAGGCGGGCGTCCGTTCGCCATTCCCGAGTATTATCAACAGGCGGCTGCTGTGGTCAACGCAGTGAGTATCGTGCTATGTTGAATTTGAAGCTAAAACAAAGATTCAACGTTGCGGCAGTTTTTCCCGGGTCAATCTGGTGGACAGGCGATATCAGATGTTCTGTTTGGGCTATTTAATCCTGGAGGCAGGGTGCCGCTGAGCGTTCCCTTTGACGTCGGCACTTTGCCCGTGTATTACAAGTGAGATGGCCCCCATCTCACGCTGTGGAGCTGCTCACTCATAGGCGGTGATGATTGTAGCTACAAAGCGAGTTCACATGTGAACAATTTTACGGACGAAGATATTGGGTCGTATCCCGTGGTGAGCGCTCATCTATTTTGCTTGATCGGGAATGTTTTATAACGCGTCGCAGTACAGTTTCGGGTATGGACTGTACGCGTCCTTTCAAATTTTTCATCTTTCTGTCCCTGAATAAGAAATCTTACTTCACAGCTCGTACACAACATTCACACAAGAAAACTTCAACGCCGCTGGAAAGCACACCTTCTCTCAAGGCGACACCCTCACGTTTGAAGTCACCGTCAAGAACACGGGACCCTTCGCGGGGAGCTACGTCGCGCAGGTGTATCTCCTGCTCAGAACCTCGACCGTCACCGTCCCAGTGCAACAGCTCGTCGCGTTTTCGCGCGTGTATCTGGATGCGGGGGAGAGCACGGTTGCGACGATGAGCCTCGAGGTGGATCGGTTCCTGCGGATCGTTAATCGGGAGAACGAGTGGGAGTTGGAGAAGGGGAGGTATACGTTTGCGCTGTTGGAACACTCGGGGTTTTTGGCGGATACGGGGAGGAATGTGACGCTGACTTGTGTATAGTTTTCTCTGTTATTATTGACGGTGGGGTGGATTGTTGGGCTGTGTCGTCAATTGCTTTCTCGGTCCGAGATATTGACGAAAGTGTTGAATCATTTCTGGGGGGAAGACGTGCGCCAATCGCGTTACATGATTCAATTTTCTGAAGTGCTGAACGCGCAAGTTGAAGTCAGTTTTCATCATGACCGCGGCCGTTGACGCTAATATAACAAGTATTACAGTACAGCAAAAATTCGGGATGAATACATAGGGTCACTGCCAGCTCCCGCATTTTTTGCGTGCTCAGCGCTCACTCGCCGTCACGCTAAACAATTTCACTCAATCGAGCAACACCGTATTTCGCGCCCCTAGCTTACAACTGTTTGGTTCTCTCATCACGCAATTCGCAGTCATGTGACGTTCGCGTCTCTCCAGCACCGCATCCCGCAGCTTCTAAAAACGTTACCTTGTCCCCTCCCTCTCTATCCTGTTCTTCTCTGGCGCTTCGCATATACCTCCAATGAATTCATCTGCCCTAGTCCACACACCTCGCAATACAACATGGCGCTACAAAATACATAAATGGAGTCCTTGCTCAGTCCGTACGGTCCAAGAGTCCGTCAAGTCCTAGATACCCACCAAAATACCCAGAAACACTAGGCAACCTCAAGCACCCAATTATCGCATCCGGTGGTGCTTTCCGAAAGTCCCACAAACCGCGTCTTTCCCTGGAGTAAATCCAGCCTCGTCATCCCCCTCCGATAGCCGCTACGCTTCGCTCTGTGGCTCCTTGTCATCATCTCCCAGTCTTCGAACTGTTCCTCGTTCACCTGGAGACGCAGCGTGTCCCAAATAGCGACTATGACGTCTGCTACGGTCAAGAAACGGTCTACCCTGCCCGAAGGATGGGCGGTTATCACCCACGGCAACTGTGGGGACTCGATCGTCAGCGATGGCAGCGCCGGACTGGTCGCAGGGGCCCGAGATAGGTGAATGTCATCCCAGGCGGCGTTGCTCTCCGTGCTCGTGCGTGGTGATGCAAAGTCAATGTCAATGCCTGATTTCGCTCTTAGCGCTGGATGCAACGTGACGCTCGTAACGCCTTGCATCTGCGGCGGGAGTGGGATTGGTCGTCGTCGTGGAGGTGGAGGTGTATCGGGTATCCCAGCCAGACGTGGAACCCCATCGCCAGGGCGTTGTCGACGGTACATGTCCGGCACGGCGGCGCTACCGATTGAGGGAAGAGACGACCATGGCGTTGATTTCAGTTGACGAGCAGGCGACCGCGGCTGTTCCCGAGCTCGCGGTGTATAGTCCTGACCACTTGAAAACACGACACCGACACCACTCGGCCCTCGCGCCCCCGCGTTTCGCTTCATCAACGGATCCTCCTGCACCGCGAAAGCACATTGACCATGGCCATTCTCGTCCATTCGGAAGTACGGGACACAGCTCCGGATGGTGGTAGGGACGACAGTGGGGAGGGGAAGAGACGCGGGGATGCATACCCTGCAGACCGGGATACATATATACATTTCGTTCGCCCATGCCACAGACTGACTTCTCAATGGGGATACGCAATTCTTTGATACACATATGCATGGATCTCAACGGTGGTCTCATTCCGGTCCTCAGAAGTTGCCTGATTTCGAGCATTGGAAAAAAACGTCTCTAATTCATTGGCAGTCATATGACTTTGAATTCCTAAGTACAGAAAGTATATACAGATAAGAGTCTGATGATGTATGCAAAATCGGTCATCCTCGAAAGCATGGATAGATGAGAGAGAGCAAGAAAGGCTATCTGCAATGGGGCCAAGATACCCAAGAGGGCGAGAGAAGGGTGGGCGGAGATGGGGATGAGGAAGATGCAAGGAGGGGAGGGAGGAGGCAAGACAGCGGCAGTCGTTCTTCGGCGCGGGGGCCGCATCCCGCGCTGCCGCCGTTCCTCCCGCCTCCAACCCACGCGCCCTGTCCCATCCCCACGGAACGGAACGAAACCACTTTGTCCTTTCCTTTCCTTTCCTCCCCCCGCCGCGCGCCCCCTCCCCCTCGGACCACAAATCCCAGCACCCCTCACCTGGGCATTTGCGTCTCCGCCCTCGCGCCCACAACTAGCACGCGCCGGGGTCCGGAGAGGATTCGGGCGTCCTCGCCCTCTGCCGCGCCGGGGTCGGGCACCGCTCCTGCCTCAGGCTTTGAATCCATGCTTGCTAGCGCTCGAACCGGGCTGAGGGTGGTGCCGACGCCGACACTAACGAAGCCCGCCCGCGGTAAAAGAGACGAGCTGTGAGGTCCGCGGTGGAGGCGCGCTCTGGGCCTGGTCTGTTTCGTGTCCGTGTTCTCGTCGACGCGTAAGGGGACGGGGACACCTAGTCTCTTTCACTGACTTCCCACTCGTAACCTCGTTCTGAAGAGACCGTCGCCGTGTCCACGCCCATCGGCGTGCCTTGTGTAAGAGGTCGAGCCTACGAGTTCCGATGCACGGGGGGGGAGTCGAGTCGAGTAGGGCACGCGGGGCACGGGAGAGCGTGTAGGGGAGCACGGCGCGCAGGAATTAGCTTCCGCCTTCATCGATATCGGCGCGCCAACCCTCCTTACCCCTCCCTAACTACACAGCACCCCCGCCCCGCCCCGCCTCGCGCACCCAGGCCTCGTCTCGTCTTTGTCTTTGTCTTGACTCCTGGATGCGCATGTAGCTCCCCTCTCCACACGAAAGCCCGCACTCGTGTGGACGGCGTCCGCTACGCCTTGAGCGAGCGCACGTCGAGGTCGGAGAGTGAGATCGACCGGAGGACTTCCATCCGCGCAGCGCACGCTTCGACGGAGAAGGCAGAGAAGGAGTCGGGCGTAGGCGAGGCCGCGTCCGTCCGGAGGTCGTACAATGCGCTCCTCGTGGCTGCGCACCTGCTTCCGGTGCCTCTTGACTGCGGCACGTCGAAGTCGACGTGAAGCTCGGGGCCTCAGTGGCTCCAATCTCGTACGTCTCGGGGACGGGCTGCCGTCCTGCCTGCCGTGCGCGCTGCGGCTTCATCTGCAGCGCTTGGGGGAAGCGCGCGAGGCGGGCGATGAGCGCGCAGTCGTCGGCGACGCGGGCGTGCATACGAGGAGCGAATGTATCGACGTGCAAGGCAGAGGCGAAGTCAGCCGCGGGCGAGGACAACGTCCCCGGGTCGTACAGCAGCTTTACTATGCTCCTCGAGCCTGCGTACGCTCCGGATTTCTTTTGAGCAGGTGGTGCGCCTGGGCGAAGCGCACGAGGCTGTGGTCGTCCGCATGAGTACATCCCAGGTCGCACGAGAGAGATCTAGACGGATTCCCAAAGAACATATCAGCAGAGAGCGAGGAGGGAGGGATGAAACACGCACAGCCCGTCCACCGCACTCATCGCGCCACGTCCGTTTGTGCCGCCCGCTGCAGCGCATCGTCGATCATCTGCGGTCGTTAGTATCAGTAATTCGTCTCGGACAGCAGGTAGTACGACGCACGCTAAGCACACCACAAAGGGCGAGAACGGGTCCGCGGGCGAAAGTGCGACGCAGTGACATCGCATGGGACTGAAAAAAGGCGGGGCGAAGAGGGAGCGGGAGCGGTGGTCCGGGTGCTCGCGGGGGACGTGGACATGCGCAGTTGGCGGCGTCCGGATGTCGAAGTGCGATCGCAAGATTTTGCGCTGCGGGTGTGATGAGAAGACGTTGCGGTCGAGCGGCAGACCGAAGAAGCGCGGCGGGCGGTTGACCTATCGGAGGGGGACGACGAGGTTGGAAGAACAGGATGGAGGGAGAGATAAAGCAATGGTGCTGGAGAGACGCGAACGTGACTGTCAGTGATGGGAGAAAATGCAAGAAACGCGGAGTTGCCGGATTGGAGTCGCCGGAACCCTCTGGACATCTTAGTCCAAAATCCTCTTCAATAAGTCCCGCAACTGCTCGATCTCCTCACCCCTCTGCGGGCGCAACGGAGTCGTGTTGTCCTCATGCACCCACTTGTGTTTTGGACTGTACTTTGTCATATGGCCGGCATGGTAGAATCGCGACACCGCGGGGTTGGGAATCAAGCTGCCGTCGCTGACTAGAAGAACGCCCTCCAAGTCCACTGGATGGCGTTCCCAAACAATCGAGTTGGCGATTCCCACGCGGCAGATGCTGCTGTTGCATTTGAAGATGGACGCGACGTCGCCGACCGTACGTGGGTCGACCGCCGGATCTGGGGTGCCTGATAGCTGGGTCTCCGGGCGGGGAAAGAGGATGTGGACATCCGTGAGCTTCGAGAATCGGGCCAGGTGCGCGAGAAGCTCGGGAGAGATGGGCTGTAAAGCAAAGGAACGACGGTCAGGTCGAAGAATAAAGTCAAAACGAAAAAAAAAAATCACACATCGTTAGCGTCCATACTTCTTCCATGCCCATGTGAATCCAAATTCCTTCAATTTCGTCGGATCGCAGCAGCTCAGAATCAAGCCAACCTCCGCGGCGTCCATGGCTCCAAATCCGCCCCTGAGGCTTTCCACCCGCGAGAGGATCGTTTTGAGAGAGCCTCTCCAAGCCGCTTTGTCGATGGTGCCGAAATCCGCAGCGGAAGCCGAGTCCCACAATTCTTTCACGCTGCAGAATTTGTACTCCCGATCCCATGCGTCCCCCTCGCTGATGCCAGGAAGAAGAGCGTGCTCGTCGATCCAGAGACTGGTGAGGCCGGGCAACGAGCAGAGGAATTGTTGGACCAGACCAAAGAAGAATCGTCCCTCAAAAAGAGGCCTTCTACGGTCGGTATCGTCTGCCCACTTGAGGCGTTCTTTATTCACATCGTTGTTGGCGTCCTTCAGCTCGAGATGTGTTAGTGCAGAGAAATCGGTGGGCAACAGCGCCTCGAATAGCCTAATGGTCGAGATTGGACAATAAATGCTGAGCAGAACGGATGAGTGGATATCTGTAGGATAAATTCAGGCTGACCAACCATTGTCGTACATCAAGGGAGAGATCCGTCAACAGAGTGCAGTCCACCAGGTCCAGAGGCCCTGCACGCGGAGTACTAATCGTCAAATCAGCGACGATGAGTTCGAAGCGGCGCACTGCAGGAAATCCGAGGGAAGGGAAGACATATCTGCCTGTCGCGCCGCGCTGCGGTGAGCCTTGCATGTTCCAATCCCAGACACCCTCGGTAATATCTATCTTGAGATGTTCTAGATTTTGGTAAGATTCAAATATGTGCCGGTACGATGTGAGGGTGTGGAACATCGTTTGCGAAACGTGCCGCAGGTTCAAAGACCTTATGGCCAGGCCGAGAGTCGACGACACAAATGGGTCCATACTGAGTAAATGTGAATTAGCGACAATTCCCGGACCTCCGAATGAGAACAACGCACTCCCAAGTTGCAGAGTCGGCCCATGGGTTCGAGGCGTGCCAGAAAGACTCTCGGTTGATAGGAGTATCAACCGCAAATGTGTGCAGTCCTTCGCAGGCGGCGAGAAGTTCCATACTCTCGGGCGACAGCGGAAGACCGGGGTAGTTGTGGTAATTAATCGATCTGAGGTTGCGCGTTTTCTTGAAGAGCTCTGGAAGTCGCTCGTGAAATGCGACGACATCGATTTCTTCTTCCGGCTCTGACTCGTCCGATTCTTCGTCTTCGTCGTCACTCTCTTCCTCCTCCTCAGAGTCTTGGTCGGTCTCTGTAGTATCCTCCTGTGCGTCTCCCCCCTCTTCTTCCTCTTCTACCTCGTCCTCCTCGGGCTTCGGAGGCCAGCGATATTTGTTATGCTCCGCCGCGACGACGAGATGGCGGATCGATTCAGCCACCCCTTCCTGCGGCACAAGCAAGTAGTCAAGTACTTCGTTGGATGCAGTGGCCGCTCGGGGATCGAATGTGTCCAAATAGACAGGAAGGTCGCAGAGACGATGCAGGGCAATCGCAAACAGCTCATGCGACTTGGGGAGTGCGCGCAGAACAGAATGGATGGTTCTGGTGTCAGAAATATGGGAGAGAATACACGAAAAGACATCCTGATCGACTGGGAAGGAAACTTGAATCGGCGCGGCCGGAACACTTGAGTCCATCTGTAGGAACGAGAAGGAAGAGGAAGAGACGCGCAACGCACAGCCACCGTTGCCGAGTGAAACTCTTTAGCAAGTGTCAAGGCCGAGCACAAGAAATGCGGGCGTACGATGAGCAGACAATCATCGGCCACTACGGGGCGCAGTGGGGGCCGGGGATGGGAGGGGCATTTGAATGGTCCGTGCACACCGGTGGACGAAGAAAGATCACACAAAGAAAAGAACACAGGCCGTGACTCAGGGTAACTTGAACGGGGAGAGTCAAGGAAAACCAATTCGGTGCCGCGGCTGCCCATGAGGGCACGACGAGGGGCGTCAATGGGGAACGGAGCCAATGGCGAAACCATAAATCATGGATAGGCATGAGTCGTACAATAGAGTCTAGATATGTATATAGGAATACAGGAAATACATGGGCGAAGGCGAGACCGAGAGATGATCTGTGCACGCGAAAAGATTTGGGGTCAGCAGAGTGGCGCACAGCAAAAACCTGCCACCCACCCCAGAAAAAAATTATGCGCCGAATCCGTACAGCGTGCGGCCGGACCGCTTGAGCGCGTAGACGACGTCGAGCGCGGTAACGGTCTTGCTGCAAGACAGTGCGAGGATCATGAGCATAGGAGTAGGAGAAGAAACCAGGAGACGCACCGCTTGGCGTGCTCCGTATACGTGACCGAGTCGCGGATGACGTTCTCCAAGAAGATTTTCAGGACGCCACGAGTCTCCTCGTAGATCAGCCCCGAGATACGCTTCACACCTCCACGCCGCGCGAGACGACGGATGGCGGGCTTGGTGATACCTGAGCGTTGGATTAGGGTCCGACAGCAGTCAACGACGAGCGGACATACCCTGGATGTTATCACGAAGAATCTTGCGGTGGCGCTTAGCGCCACCCTTGCCGAGTCCCTGTACAGCGAGCGAATCAGGATCCATTCAAAACGCCTGCAAATCACAAAGAGCTCTTGTACCTTGCCACCTTTACCACGACCAGACATGTTATGCGATGGGTGTTAGGGAGGGTAGATCAAGTCTTGAGGATCGTCGCTTGCTGGACGAGACGACGGTGGTGGTGGTAAGAGAGTAAGAGGCGATGTCACGCTGAGTGATTGTGACCCAACAAAAGCGTGTGCGCGTTGTTTGGTCTTTGTTGTCGGATGTTGACGCGTCTGGCTAACGCCATGTTCAACCCAAGTTCAACCTATAGAAATTGCCCCCAATGAGAGCAATATTTACTTTTGTAGGGATCATTTTGAGCCGTTTAGTCAGAGCTATGAATGACGATTTGATTGTGGATATAGTACAGCGCGTACTCACTGGCCATATGATAAGTACTAGTCGAAACACGACAGACCTAAAGGCTGTGAAGTGTGGATCTTCAGCGCATCCTATTCTTAAGAAAGACTGCGGCGATCTGAAGAACTGGTGCTTTTGAGGAGTGATCAATGTGAGAGATAGTGCTTTACATATAATCATGTTGTTGTATGTCCCCGAAATTCATCGCTGACATTATCCTGAACCATGGTTAGCCGGCGGCACCAATTCAATGTAGTTGTTCAACATACGCGATAAATTACACCTATCAGGGACAATATGGTTGAGTTGGAACCGGAATGAAGTAAGTCTCAGATGCGCTGTTGCGCAACTGAACTCATTCCGTGCAAAACATTAGTGCAGCGAGTCAATTAGGGCCTGTAACCTAATCCATAGTTGGTTCAGTTCTCGTCCTGTTCGAGGAACCCGTCAATTAAACTTCGAACAAGTCTTTCAGAGCGGTCAGAAGGAGTTGAGACAAAGGTGCAGAATATCCAGAAAGCCGCAGGGAGCACGATTTGGGGTGCGGAGGCTGATAAATCAAAAATTTTAGGCATAATGTTCATAAACCGCCCTCTTCGTATTGAACCAGTATCAACAGTTTCGATCAATTCGGCACCAATAGGTCTCCTTTTTTGGTAATTTTACGAGAATTTTGATGCAATCAAAATCTCGTTCTTTTTATATCTCAGAAAGGGGGCTGGAGAGCGTTTTTTTTCCTTGTCGCCGAAAACATGGTAACCAATTTAGTGGCAGTGCTCCAAATTTGAATGCAATTTAGTGGCGCTGCTTAATTCGGTTTCAGATGGGTTTCAAGACGTTTCAAAACTGTATCAGTGTTTTCTGACTCTACTAGTGGCGATGCGATAAGATAGATTTGGTCTTCAGGGGTACAGGGGTAATCAAGTGCAAACAGACGCGTCGCGTCGAGAGATTCTACTCACACATAGATTGCTCCAACTGGAAAATTCTGAGCTTTGTGAACATTGATACATACATGTATTCTTCAACCAGCTGCCATAGGTCATAATAGCTCAATCCAGTTTGAAATGTACAAAACAGCAAATCTTTGGGCTTGATCAGCTTGTTTTAGAATACGATCATTATTTTTCGGGCTTTTTTGCTAGTATTAGGTTCATTGACCAGTTCTAGGACTTCCTGCTGCGTTGGATCTCCTTTCCAAAGCCGCGCAACGTTGTTCACAGTTGTTCACTGTGTGTGACCATGTCACGTCTGTGACTCTCTTGCTTTCTTCCACGACGACGACGAAACAGCACCACCTCGCTTTCTACACAAGTGCTGCCTCTCCCATGCATGCTAGCTAGTACTACCCCCATTCTTTACTGGTGGCACTAACCTCGACCCGGGCGCTGATGAAATGGACCTCGCATGCACTGGGACGTCATCATAAGACGACGAAGCTGAACACGCAGCTCGAGGTGTGCCGCAGTGATATTCGACTAGCAGGACACGAGATGACCCCAGGATCTGTGCAGGTGAACGTGCAACAGTTTTCCGCTGGGCGGCATCGTCGCAACCACCAGCCACAGTTCTGGAATTGGGTACCAGTTCATGCCGGCGGACGTTACCGCGCTGACACTTCTCCTCGCTAACCCATCCCCTTAGGTGCCGGCGGCGTCCAGAGCACCGTCTCGCTGGCAGTCCCACGTACTTCCACGCACCGGCTACCACAAACGAAGAGTTTTATATGGGTGCTCGGCATGCTGTTTTATGCTCCCCTCACCGTCTGCTTTTCGGCGGCTCGTTTGGGCCCCGGCTAGTCGAATTGGGCTGGGGTTCCCGCCAGGGAAGGGCCCCGTCGCTGCGGTGTGGAATGCAGAGAGGGCGGGGTGGAGGCGGCGCACGGGCACGAGACCGAAGCTGAAAGAGAAGTGATAGGTGTGGTCATTGGGACAGGGATAGAAGTGCCCTCAAATGGTGATTGTGAGGGGAGCGAGGGGCATGCGAGGAGGGCGTGGAGCACGCCGCTGGGAGTATGCTGCGGGAGGTGCAGCGGGAACAGGGTCAGCGCACTTCGCGAAGGTACTGGAGCTATCTCGCCGCCGTCCTGAACTCGACGTCGACCTCGCTCTCCGACCGCGATGTGCGCTTGCTCAAGGCGCCGTATGACCCGCTGATCTCCAATGTCCAACTCCTCCGCCTGTTCCGTCGAGGCGACTGCGCGGTCCAAAACGCTATCCCGAAGCTCCCATGCAAGTGTGCCGAAGAACGTCTGAAGATTGTCGCGCGCATGCGGTGCGTTCTCTCCCTCTCCCTCCCTGTCCCTCCTGCTGGAGGATAGACCCTTTTCCACAGAGCCTGCATCATAGAGCTCTTCTGGACGCCGCCTGCGCCACTGATCTTAGCAAAGTACGTGGCCACATCTCTTATCGTGGTGGATCCTGGTGGATCCTGCTGTATTTGTGCTCAGTGTCAATAATTCACTCAAGGGCAAGTGGGCTGAGCTTGCGTGCCATAAGAAGAGGTCCCTTGTCGTGCAGGTGCGCTCTCGTTCCCCGTCCTTTTCTCCTTGGACCCGTTCATCCTCATCCATCACACGTTCAAGAACCTCGAGGAGAGCATGAAGGAAGCATCGTGCAAGAGCTACATACTGGGTGGTGTTCGGCGAGGTAGCGCAAAGCCAGCGAGGCTCGTATTGCATTCAGCACAGTGAAGGTGTCCGCTCCTCACTATACCACTCCCGCTCTAATCAACTTCTAACGGTCGCTCTGTACTTATTCACGTCGCCGTTCTTTGGTTGATTGTACAAACTCCCTTCGCTAATGTAATCATGTACAATTCACCACAGCAGCTGTAAAACAAGATTCGAGTCATGCCGTGCACAGCATCGGCCCTTACCCCCAAGTTGAGTACGTCTCAGTACGTCTCCGTTTCCTTTTTCGGAAATGCATGGTGAAGAAGGGTTTATGTTCGAGATTTGAGCCAAGAACTGCGATTAAGTGACTCACCGTGTCAGTGCCAATATCCACACCTACTGGAAACCGATTGAAAGCTCCTTTCTTGATTTGTTTGCAGTGAGCGGTTGTAATTATGAAATCAGAGGGCACAAAAAAATCTATTTGGTCAGCAAATGAAGCTGCTAGGTATATCATTGACTAACCACTGGAATTGGGCTGCATACTGGGGGACAGAGCAACCCGCACACGCGTGACGCGTCGGTCCAAGCGTGTCCAAGCGGATCACTTTCCCATCACGTGGGCTTTATGTTTTCTCTCAGGCCCTCCTGCCTTTTCCACCATGATCCTCGCGCGGCAAAGTCACCCGAAAGGCTTCGGAAGAGTCCTCAGCTTCTTCGATTTCATGTCAGACAGTTTTATCGCAGACACGAGGCGAAATCTTCCCTTGTAAGGCAGCTTTCATCATGATTTCGTGAATTTTAGCGAGGGTAAGCTGCGAGGCGCCCACTATGTGCTAATATCGCGGGGTAAGTGTCCCACGCGCTCGCCATTGGCTTTTCGTGACATTGTGGATTGATTCATGGGTTGCTTAAAGCTCCTTCACTCCCAATGGCTCGACAGGTCCAAGACACGGCTCTTCGCTCTCGAATATCTCGGTCTTTCACTTGGATAACATGCCCGTCGTACGCAACACCGTTGCATACCGCAAATCGAGGAGACTCCAGCACCTTGGTACGGAGTTCATCGTGTACTTGTTTTTGTCCTCTCGTTGACGTTGGATCTAGATGACGACGAGGACCTATGGGAGCCGTACGACATCGCCATGCTCGACTCAGCTCCTCCTCCGTCCGTGACCACAGTTAAAGAAGAGCCCGCCGTCGTCAAAGTACAGCTCGAGCCGGAGCCAGAGTCAAAGCCGGATGCGGACACCGACTTGGATACGGACGCCGAACTGGACGAGCTGGATACTGACAGCGAGCTGGCTACCGACCCGGCTGTTGACCGCGCGCTGGATGCGGAGCTGGACGCGCGCTACGGCGTCGAGTTCCCCCACGTCAAGCCAGGCGGGCACGTCCCTCGCCCTCGCAACGCTTTCATTTGCTTCCGCTCCGTCTACGTTGGGCGCCACAAGGAGAAGGTCGAGTCCTCCTCACCAGCCTCCAATTTAGCGTCTACCTCTGAATCTGATCTGGCTCTGGATCGCCTTGTCGGTCTGTCAGAGTCCACCTCTGCACCGTCGAGTGGCACGCGCTGCGTCAACCAAACGACTCTCAGCAGCGACGCAGCCCGCACATGGAACGCCCTCTCTCATGCCCAGCGTGCTCCGTTGCTCCGCATGGCGTTGCGCGAAAAGCAGAAGCACGCACGGGCGTATCCAGGGTATCGATATGCCCCAGGTGCGGGCACAGGCAGAGTTGTGGCGCGCAAGCCGAAACCCAACCCTAGACCCGCGTCGAAACTCAAGTTGAAGGCTCCGGGCACGCCGAAGTCTCTCCGATCCATGCCTGCGCCCCGCCGACGCGCGTCGACGTCTACCTCTTCCCCAGATGCACCCAATCCCGACCTCGACGACTTCAAACATACAGCGGACATAGAGGAGGCGCGTCGCTGGCGCGCGTACGAATCCGACGCGAAGATGAAGACGCGGAAGCACACCTATCGCGCGAAGCGCAAGACTCGTCCCGACGAAGACCAGGAGGATCTCGAATCCAAACCCACGACGATCCCACCCGCTTCTCGCTCGAAGTCGTCGTTGCGCAAGATTTCGAAGGCGAGGAAGAGGGGAAGCGAGCCGACGCGTCCACGGCGCGTGTCCTGGGCTTCGCCTGTGGCGAAGGTCGAACAACTGGCAGTGGATGTGTACGCGGAGCATATGCTTGCCGGCGTCAATTCCGACGAAGAAGAGGAGAAGCCTCAGGTGCGCAGCTCTTTTCCTCCGTTGCCGCAAACACGCTAACCCAACTTGTAGATGGAGGTCGACACGGACCTCGTCCCTAAGCTCGAAGTCAAGGCCGAAATCGAAACCGAACCCACCTTCAGTGCCGATGCCGATGCCGCTTCTGCACCTGCATTCGGGGGTGTGGATATCTTGCCCGGAGAGAAGGACGCTGAGGAGAAGTATCAGGTACGCGTGCATTCCTTTCTTTTCTGAGTCTCGTGGCTTCTCTTCATCCAAATTCCCTTGCATTTACTTGTCGTTTCTCCGTCTTTTCGTGCAGTTTTCCTATTTGCTTCTTGCTTGCCAATCTGAACACGACGCTCATCCATCAGTTTGAAAATACAGCTGGATGAAAACAAAAAAAACATAACCCGCACACCGCTCCGTCCGTCCTCGTACGATCTCAGCCCGCGGCAGTTCGGGTTACCGTCGGTGGGGTCGCCCATCGAGTCTCGCGGCTCTGTCCACTCTCGCCCTGCCGTCGATGACGATGACGATTCCATGGACGTCGAATCGGAGGAGTCTCTCCTTCTAGATAACGTTCGAGCCGCTGCTACCTTCTGCACATCTCTGCGCGCGCGTTCGCATCCTCCCGCTGCCGCAGACCCAACCCAAAGCCTAACAACCGAGGCTGAAGTCCACGCCGCAGCGGTGTTCTGCGCGTCGTTGTCCTCTTCCATTACAGCAGCACCAGCCACTTCCTCCTCCGCTCCACCCTCAGCACCAAGGACTGACTCCACCAAATTTGTATTCGAATGGGACCCCTGGCTGTACAACCCGCTGGAGGACCCCGACGAGCTTGATTCCGAAGAGGAGGAACAGCGCTTTGCGGCGCCGGTCGAGGACTTTGGGTTCTTTTATCCGTTTGATTTGGATGGGGAGTGCGGTCCGATGAAGGAGTTGGATCGGAGCGCGATGTCGAGTTGAGTTGACGACGGTTAGGAGCGTACGTTTCTAAGAAAATAGTTGCGTCGGAAAGACTCGTATCCCACCCACCATGTATTTTTCTTTTCCACTTCATGCGCTACGATGATTGCTACTGTATCTATTATCCGTTCGTGTACATCTGTCTGTATTATGTGCTGCATCTCGAGTAATGATACTCCACTTATCCTCCGGGGGCCGCAGGCGCAGGCATAATTGCACTCCGCTCGAGATCTCGTGTTCGCAGGGTATCCAGCTCTAGTCCACCGCCAGAATCGTCGTATGGTGAGCTCGCGGAGGTGTCTAATCGCGTCGTGGTGGAAAAAATGCCGGTGCGATCAACGGAATGTAAGTTCAACATCAGACGCGACGTGAGCGTTACAGACATGCTGGAAGTTGAAAAATGATAGGATGATTGGAAGAGTGAATATTGGGCGTACCAGCTGGCCATAGTCGACAGACACCCGCGAAGTAAAGGCTGTGAAGCGTAGATCTTCAGGGCATGCTATCCTTCAGAAAGAGCTGGGCTCACTGTAGCAATCTGGTGAATTGGTGAGTTTGAAGAGTCATGAATTCGAAAGTGCTTCACATAAAATGTTAAAATGTTTGCAAAATTCATCGCTGCCATGATCCTGAACCATGGTTAGCCGGCAGCATCAATCCAATGTAGTTTATCCTACGCGAAATAAATTGCACCTATCAGAGACATGCATTCAGTGTGGTACCCAGACAAATTCAGAAGCATACCATCTCTAACCAACAAACTCAATAATGGAGTATGCCACCGAAGAGTAGGAGACTCGGCGCGCGTCTGGAACGATTTATAGAATAATGCGAGGAAGATGACCTTTACGAGCCTATAAGCTTGTCGAGGCGCTTGCATCAACAGGTCTCACCACATCGTAGACTAAGAGCGCCTCCCATGGGACCGCAAGGTCTGACACAAGGTCAATTGATTTACCTAAGCGTTAGAGGTTGAATTAATCACTGACAGACGCCCCTGGACAATTCGGGAAAAAAAATGTAAACTATCAGCCGAGACAAAGAAAAGCACTTACCGTTCCCGAGAATTATTGACGTGACATCCTACGACATTCGTCTGAGGGACACCGTTCTTTCCAACCAGGGCCCACTGTAAAAATATCAATCAAAATCCGATGTGTCCGATCAATCAGAAAAAGGCGCACACAAGAAATTCCCAGTAAGACAACTCCGAAGCCCAGCATGCCAACGTAGACACGGATATCACGGCCGTAAAGAGCATAAATCCGGAGCGTGAGCAGCACTAAATTCGTTCTTAGAATTTCCGTCAACAACAGCGAAAGGGTTTGTCGTACGGCAGACGAGGCATTGGTTAATCACCAGGAGTAGCTCGCGGAAGATATTCACATGCGTACACCTTCCCAAAATTTAGTCCGCATTCTCAGCGTGTGCAGAAGAGTGCTGACCACTGAAAAGTACGATATCAACAAAGCCCACGAGACATGGAACTGAATTCACGCACTGATATCGGCACGGCAGCGAAGTGAAAGACCGTTATTGCCACATCCCCAAAGAACGCGAAATACCGATTCAAGAAAAAATAATATGTACTCCGTGTCTTGGCTTTCCTCCACAGGAAGCGCACTTCATCGCCTAGTCCAAGCCCCAACTTGAGCTTCGACCAAGACAAGCGACGGCAGATGACAGACATACTGAATGTTAGACAGTGGTCCCAGTACAAAAAACTGTGGACGCTGAAGTGAGTGGAATGCTAGTAGGCAGAACAATAGCGTACCTTATTGAAATGAGGTGTAGCTCGTTTTGCAGACGCCTTGGTAGCGAAGGGGATCAGACAGCGCATGTAATCGACTCGGAGGAGAGGCAGGACTAACACTGCTTGCGCGATCGTGGTCTCATCTTCTTCCATAGCACAGACGCTACGACGCCTACGCGGCAGCGAGGGGAAGGAGAGAAAGTCTCTCGTCTACGGAAATAGCCGCGCCCAACGTGACATCTGTACAGATTAGGCTATCTGTCTGATCCTGTCGATCTGTATCATTATCACTGTCAGCGTGATTGTTGTTCCAGCCTTCAAAGCCTCCAGGTCCTTGAACTTGATGCGACGAACCATCCTTGGATTCCAGCCCAAATATTGCCTAATTATATTCTGAGACTTGAATGATTTCAAGCTTCACATCAGGAGGCGGTACAGTAGCGATGAGAAAGTCGAACACACGCCATATCAGCATCCAGAAATGTCGGCGATGATTGTACTGGTCTGCCAAGCTAACATGCGAGCGTCCGGGGTCCCGGGAGAAGCATTTGTCGTCTGTCGTTATTTCGATATGCCTGTTTTTTTTTGTTCGGTAACTCAACGCGAATTAGCACTTGGTGGGTAGCGAAATTTCTCCCAGGGAAATCTGGGATTGGATGGAGGGGCTAGTGCGCCGGTAGGCGCCAGAGCGTATCATCCAGCCGCTGACGTTAACGGCAATGTAAGCGGGGAGGGAGATCGGCGACGTACGATGTTTTTGACCCAGCTACTCAGGTTATGTAAATACATAGATGCTTTAAATCCTGCAGAATAGTGAGACGCATACAGCTGACTACGCCAGAACACATACGCGAGGTAATATATGATTGGGCCGCGAACGAGAATATCTTGCAGCACGGTGTCGACGCGCTGGTAGCCGTGTATATAACCAGCAAGCAGAGAAGGAGAGTTCGTCCATACAACATTTAAGCGCAGAGAGCACTGTCACATACCTGGTAACTGAACCCAGACACCCATAGCTACTTTGGAACGGTAGCAACATGGTAGCGTGCCATGTTGCCCACGACCACTAAAATCGGCAAAGCTCGATTACTAGTGAAGAATATCTAATAATATCAACATAGAATTGGTCAACTCGGCTGGTCGAACAGTCCGATAACAGCCCGGCACCTCGATTGAAAAGGCGCTGACAAGAAGCGCAGCTATTCTGGGAGATGCATCGTACAAGGGGTACGATGACTCAACAGCAATGATGACCGCGAGAACAAGCAGTGACGTACCTATATAATAGCTCATGAAATAATACCGCCTTCGAGACAGCCACGAATAACCTGCGACAGTACTTAGACTAAATTGAGAGCCATGTTCCGATTGACAAGGTGCTCGATGTCGGAGTCTTGAGGCTCTGTAACTTGTTTCGACCCACTGAGAAGATTCACCAGGAGCAACGAGGAAGACTGTCAGAATAGGCCTTGAATAGGCCGGCGGCCAATGGAAGGAAATCTCAAGCGAGACATTAGAATGTGGGATTCGGAAGCGAGGACCCGCATGGCACATATCCAGAGCCACAGAGAAGTAACGACACAGAGGTTCGAGCTGAGAGTGGACGCCTGAGAAGGAAGGTGGGACTATCAAAGTCGTATGGTGCGGAATGTTGGTGAGATGCAAAAGGGCGCCGCCGCGCACGGCGCTGCGTTCGAAGGTCACACTGTCACAGTCACTCGCGAGGATTCCGGATCGCTTTCCCGGGATGATCCGATTGAAGTCTCAAACGCTCTATCGAGCGGGAGTTGGAGAGTGTGGTATTCCTCATCGCGCCTCCTATGTTAAATACATGGACTGCCATAAAGACTGAAATTCTATTGACGCGTTACAAGTCTGTGAGAAAAATTGGTCCAGATTCTGACGAACATATCCCATAGGCGCGGAACTTCAGGTCCCCTCTTTTCGCCCTTATCCTTATCCTCGTCATTATCCTTATCCTTCTCCTCGTCCTTATCCTTCTCCTCGCTAAAATTCCTGACCACGAACGCATCCTCCAGCACCTCCAAGTTGTCCTTGCGACCCAACTTCATCATGATATTAAAGAGCGTGAGTCTGAGATTTTGGTCCAAGTGTTGCTCGTCCTCGGGAGAGGGCGGGCGGAACCCCATGTGGAGGTCCTCATCGTCTGGGTCGGTGTGCTGTACCATAGGGCGACCGCGGTACCGCCGCATCTGCAGAAGGAAATATTTCCGCTGAATGCGCTGGATCTCTTCGAGACGTTCCAAGTCCACGGGCGCGCCGCGCTCCTGGCCGCGAGCCGTCGGGCGGGATAGCTGGGGAGGCAGGGAGGAGAGGACAGAGGAGCGGGGGGTATGGGGTGGGCTGTACGGCGGCTCGGGGAGGATGGTGTCGGGGGTTCCGAGCAACTCGGGCGTGTCAAGCAGCTCGTCGACGATTTCATCCTCTTCGAGCAGGTCGGAACAGTCGACGACTCCGGGTTCGAATCGGAGTGGCGGGACGCACGCTGCTCGCGCTCCTTGCGATTGGACTGGATAATCAGGTCAAGCTTGTTCAAGACTCTGGCTGTGCGGATGCCGACACTCCGCACGAAGGCGGCCCTCCGCAATCCGACCCTCTTGGGGAGTCTCACCGGTCTCCTTTCGACCTTTGGAGATGGCTCGGCTCCGATCATGGCGAGTAAGAGAGGAGGGGTGAGGGAGCGGGACAGCTGCCACTGAAGGCGGACGTCTGGGATTCGGATTGTCGAGCGTGCGTCTTTATAATAACTGTCTCAAGCTTGCTTGGACCACGCTGATCGGCCAATTGTTCTCGTCGGAACTTGATATTTGTGCTTGACCTACCGTCGTCAAGCGTCGCTATTGTGACGCCTAGTGTGCTCGTTCCATCGCGACGGCCGCAACGCGCGTTGGCCTCTCGCCATCGCCAGTCCCGATCCAATCAGACCTAATGCGTCCCTGGTTCAGCGGCGCGACGGCGTCCCACAAGGTACAAACAACGCGCGCGCCTTCTGTTGGGTCACAGTCACTCAGCGTGACATCGCCTCTTTCTCTCTTACCACCACCGTCGTCTCGTTCAGCAAGCGACGATCCTCAGCACTTCTTCTATCTTCCCAAACACTCCTCGCATAACATGTCTGGCCGTGGTAAAGGTGGCAAGGTACGAGAGCGCTTCCAGGTTTGAAATCGTGAATACTGACTCGCTCGCTGCACAGGGACTCGGCAAGGGCGGCGCCAAGCGCCACCGCAAGATTCTTCGTGACAACATCCAGGGTATGTTCGGTTGTCGTTGAGTGCTGTCGGACTCGTCTTAATCAGCGCACAGGTATCACCAAGCCCGCCATCCGTCGTCTCGCGCGCCGTGGAGGTGTGAAGCGTATCTCTGGGCTGATCTACGAGGAGACTCGAGGGGTCTTGAAAATCTTCCTCGAGAACGTTATCCGCGACTCCGTCACGTACACGGAGCACGCCAAGCGGTGCGCTCCTTCCTTCTCTTTCTCAATATCTTATGCTGATGACCCTCGCACTGTCATGTAGCAAGACCGTCACCGCGCTCGACGTCGTGTACGCGCTCAAGCGGTCTGGCCGCACGTTGTACGGATTCGGCGCATAATTTCATAATTTGTTTTTCGGGGTGGGTGGCAAGTTTTTACTCTCTGCGACTCTCGCTGACCCCCAAAATTCCTCGCGTGCACAGACCACCTCTCGGTCTTCCCTTCGGCCGTGTATTTTCCTGTATCGCTATATACGTATCTCTATTGTACGCCTCATGCCTATCCTATTCATGATTTATGGTCCCGCTATTGGCCGTCGACGCTCCTCGTCGCGCTCCAGGCAGTGACGGTACCGAGCTGTTTTTCTTATGACTCCTCGTCGCCGTGGCTTTGTTGTTTGTGTGATCTCTCTAGACTAAGTTTCTTTGACCCGGCCCCTAGTCGAACGGGGACCACCGGGAAGTAAAATTCGCAGCTGCAGCTCTAACGCTATCCCGCCCAGCGCTGTACCCAAGGGTTCCCACTACAAGCTTCACCTACAAAACATAAAAGAGTTTCTCATCCTTAGGGCGGTCCAGCTGGTTCTCGCGCACTACAACAGAAACCAATTCTACTCATTTTTAGCTTCCCCAAATGGGTATGTGCTAAAAAAAATAGAATAGTGTCCCGTCACTTTCTATGACGCTTAGCCGGCGAGCAGGACGGGCACTTCCACGTCTTTGTGAACTGTTCGCCCGCAAAACACCCTCGATGATACTACAAATAATTCATGTTTGAGCGTAAAGGCCTATATAAATAATCACTCACCCATTCAGTCTCGCAACCCGCCATAGTGCAACGAACAGCTAGTTTTGAATCTGCTTGTTCGGCTTCGGTGACAAGTTTGCCGCACAAGCCACACCCGGAATGAGTATCATATACTCGGCGTTTGCATCTAACTCGGGTGGCTTCGTCGATTTCGAAAGGGCGATCCCAGTCTGCGGGTGCACCAACAGCTGCTGAACTTGAAGAACTGGCATCTGCACCGAAGGCATCAACTCCAGAAGGACTGGCTGCGAGAGGGACTTTGGAATTGCTGTCAACACCAGAGCCGCCGTCGGGCGATTCACTGCCATCTATGGAGTCCAGATCTTCATCGTCTGACGGATACGACTCGAGCTCAGCGATGTGCTGAATAATACCCCGCAAGACGTCGTGGATAAGAAGGCCTTCGCAACGCGAACATCCCCTGTCTGGCGCCACCAAGGACCGAAGGCAGCTTGGGGACTGTATGAAAAACTGGTCGTGGTGGGAGTAATAATTCCATGGAAGCTCGTACTGCTGGTGGAGACCAAATGGGTAGTAGAGGTGGGGAGAGCGCCCGGGAGGGAATCTAATTTGCAGCCCGCCGCAGGGCTTTACATGTTGGTCCTCAGGTTCGTAGTCCTCGCTCGCAATCGGTAATGCTCCGTGGAGTTCATCACGAACTTCTGCAGGATCGGGCTGTGGGCCCGCTGCGTTGCGGGCCGTTGGGAAACTGGATGAAATTACCATTAACGACATTCGAGGTAACAACAATGACAACACGTACCGTAGCTCAATGGCATTCAGAAGAAAATTAAAGTACGGCTCGATGCGATGGCCTCGAAGACCGCGTCCGATAATGAAGTGGTCGAAGAAATCACAGAAGCTGGTGAGTCCGTATTCGCCAATATTGATATATTCCGCAGCCCTAGATGGGTCGAGTCCGCCCGTTCCAAACGCATGCTGGAGGAGAGGGTGTAGATTCACATGCCAGTCTTCTGTTGGGCTGCAATCGCGGTACGGTGTGGTGGCAAAAATAGCGAGTGGATGGGTCGAGTCTGCGAGAGGAGTGTGCACAGGTATGTTGCCAATTTTCGCTCGGAGCTGGCGCATCAGACGTTGCGCCCCTGGGCAAGGTTCAAGAGGTGGACTTGATCCGTCCATCAGGCTCTCCGAATGCGATGCCGGAGGCTCATGGTCAGGATTGGGACCGGTTCCCTCGGGATCCGAAAGTGTTTCGATGACAGCCCCCTGCACTGGATGGGGAGCCGACACAGTGGACGGAACCAGTGCAGCAGACGCGCTGCGCTTGGGGAAAAAGCTGGACAGCGAGGCAAAGATTGGTTTTTTCTTCTTCAATTTTGCCTCCTGAATTTTTGCACAAGAACCTGTAACAATGTGCTGCTGTAAATTTCCCTTGCCACCGAACCCGACCCTGACGTTGGTCCCGCAGCCGCTGCAGTACATGGTGCTTTGAGCGTGCAGTGGCAAGGCCTCTGAGTCTGCGCTACTGGCGTCGGGGATGATCTGCGTGGTTTATGAGCTCCTGTGTACTTGAAGACGCGTCCAAACACACCTGGGAACGTTTTTTCTTCGCCATTATCGAATTTTGGTGGTGTGGGATCAAAGTGAGATCAGAGACGCGACTAAGAAAGTTGTTAGTGTTTATTTTCCAAGTTCTCGCTCCACAAAGCCGAAGCGCCGAAACAACGCCGAAAACACGTCGGCATTCAAGTAGTGTTTATCTCTAGCTACTTGGGCGTCTCAAAATCAAAATCCAAACTGGCATGAATACTTTTGACCTACAAAATATTTTTTCGCGCCTGGCTGGAACCCCCTCCGCCTAACTGACCCAGGTGAACGACCGGTGGTATTTTGTTCGACAAGGCAGCACGCGACCCACCAATCAAACAGCACAGGCTGCAATCGCTCGCTCTGCAGGAGCCTGAAACGGGTGCGTCCTCGTTGAGGTAAGTAGTGGGGACCATGAGGAATCCCGCACGACGCACGTTCTTGGGCATCTCATCTATAGATGCAGCACTGAATATATCATGTGTACATGGATAATACATACAATCAGCGATCAGCGCATGAAGCGGAAAAGAAAAATGCATGGTGAACGGGATACAATTCCTTCCGACGCAATTCAGAAAAGTACTCGTGGCCATCGTCGACTCAACTCAACATTGCACTCCGATCCAACTCCTTCATCGGACCGCACTCCCCATCCAAATCAAACGGATAAAAGAACCCAAAATCCTCTACCGGCGCCGCAAAGCGCTGTTCCTCGTCTTCGGAACCGAGCTCGTCGGGGTCCTCGAGCGGGTTGTAGAGCCAGGGGTCCCACTCGAATACAAATTTGGTGGAGTCAGCCCTGTGTGCTGGCGGTGGGGCGGAGGAAGTGGCTGGCGATGGGGTAGTGGAGGAGGACAATTTGGCGCCGGCGTGGAATTCAGCATCGGTTGGAGCATCGGTTGGTTGCGTTTGTGTCGAGTCAGTGACAGCAGGCGAACGCGAACGCGCGCACAGAGATTCGCAGAACGCAGCAGCGGCTCGAACGTTATCTCGGAGGAAAGACTCCTCCGAGTCGACGTCCATGGAGTCATCGGCGGCGGGAGGAGAATGGACAGGGCTGCGGAACCCGATGGGCGACGCCGCCGCCGGGAACCCGAACTGCCGCAGGCTGAGATCGTACAAGGACGGACGGAGCAGCGTGCGGGTTATCTTGTTTTCGTTCAGCTGGATTTCCAAAGTGATGGATTAGCCCATGTTTAGTTTGGCAAGCAAGAAGTAAATGGGAGAACTGCACGAAAAGACGGAGAAACGACAAATAAATTTAGGGGAGCTTGGATGAAAAGAAGCCCCGAGACTCAGAAAAGAAAGGAATGCACGCGTACCTGATACTTCTCCTCAGCGTCCTGCTCTCCGGGCAAGATATCCACACCCCCGAATGCAGGTGCAGAAGCGGCATCGGCATCGGCGCTGAAGGTGGGTTCGGTTTCGATTTCGGTCTTGACTTCGAGCTTAGGGACGAGGTCCGTGTCGACCTCCATCTACAAGTTGGGTTGGCGTGTTTGCGGCAACGGAGGAAAAGAGCTGCGCACCTGAGGCTTCTCCTCTTCTTCGTCGGAACTGACGCCGACAAGCATATGCTCCGCGTACACATCCACTGCCAGTTGTTCGACCTTCGCCACAGGCGAAGCCCAGGACACGCGCCGTGGACGCGTCGACTCGCTTCCCCCCTTCCTCGCCTTCGAAATCTTGCGCAACGACGACTTCGAGCGAGACGCGGGTGGGATCGTCGTGGGTCTGGATTCGAGATCCTCCTGGTCTTCGTCGGGAGGATTCTTGCGCTTCGCGCGATCGGTGTGCTTGCGTTTCTTCGCTTTGGAATCGTACGCGCGCCAGCGACGCGCTTGCTCTATGTACGTTGCGTCTTGGAAGAAGTCGTCGAGGTCGGGATCGGATGAGCGTGGGGTAGAGGTAGACGTCGACGCGCGTCGGCGGGGCGCAGGCATGGATTTCCGGAGAGACTTCGGCGTGCCCGGAGCCTTCAACTTGAGTTTCGACGCGGGTCTAGGGTTGGGTTTCGGCTTGCGCGCCACAACTCTGCCTGTGCCCGCACCTGGGGCATATCGATACCCTGGATACGCCCGTGCGTGCTTCTGCTTTTCGCGCAACGCCATGCGGAGCAACGGAGCACGCTGGGCATGAGAGAGGGCGTTCCATGTGCGGGCTGCGTCGCTGCTGAGAGTCGTTTGGTTGACGCAGCGCGTGCCACTCGACGGTGCAGAGGTGGACTCTGACAGACCGACAAGGCGATCCAGAGCCAGATCAGATTCAGAGGTAGACGCTAAATTGGAGGCTGGTGAGGAGGACTCGACCTTCTCCTTGTGGCGCCCAACGTAGACGGAGCGGAAGCAAATGAAAGCGTTGCGAGGGCGAGGGACGTGCCCGCCTGGCTTGACGTGGGGGAACTCGACGCCGTAGCGCGCGTCCAGCTCCGCATCCAGCGCGCGGTCAACAGCCGGGTCGGTAGCCAGCTCGCTGTCAGTATCCAGCTCGTCCAGTTCGGCGTCCGTATCCAAGTCGGTGTCCGCATCCGGCTTTGACTCTGGCTCCGGCTCGAGCTCTACTTTGACGACGGCGGGCTCTTCTTTAACTGTGGTCACGGACGGAGGAGGAGCTGAGTCGAGCATGGCGATGTCGTACGGCTCCCATAGGTCCTCGTCGTCATCTAGATCCAACGTCAACGAGAGGACGAAAACAAGTACACGATAAACTCCGTACCAAGGTGTTGGAGTCTCCTCGATTTGCGGTATGCAACGGTGTTGCGTACGACGGGCATGTTATCCAAGTGAAAGTCCGAGATATTCGAGCGCAAAGAATCGCGTCTTGGACCTGTCGAGCCATTGGGAGTGAAGCAGCTTTAAGCAACCCATGAATCAATCCAGAATGTCATGAAAAGCCAATGGCGAGCGCGTGGGACACTTACCCCGCGATATTAGCACATAGTGGGCGCCTCGCAGCTTACCCTCGCTAAAATTCACGAAATCATGATGAAAGCTGCCTTACAAGGGAAGATTTCGCCTCGTGTCTGCGATAGAACCGTCGGAAAATGAAATCGAAGAAGCGGAAGACTCTCGGGTGACTGTGCCGCGCGAGAATCATGGTCGAAAAGAAAAGAGAGGGTCGAAAGGGAGAGAAAACATATTGAAGCCCACGTGATGGGAAAGTGATCCGCTTGGACACGCTTGGACCGACGCGTCACGCGTGTGCAGATTGCTCTGTTCCCCCAGCATGCAGCCCAGTTCCAGTGGTCAGTCTATGATATACCTGCCATCTTCATTTGCTGACCAAATTAGTTTTTTCGAGCTCTCTGACTTTATAATCTCAACGGATCGCCGATTCGCTGCTAAACAAATCAACTGCTTTCCGGAATCCAGTCGGAAGTGATAGCTGCACTGACACCGGGAGCCCTTGAGCTTGCATAGCGGTTCTGGGCTCAAGTACCGAACATCTTCAGCATGCTTTTCCACAAAAGGAAACGGCGACGTACTGAGACGTACTCAAAATTACCAAAAAAGGAGACCTATTGGTGCCGAATTGATCAAAACTGTTGAGCGCTGGTTCAATTCGAAGAGGGCGGTTTATAGACATTGTGGCTAAAGTTGTGACTTATCAGCCTGCATTGCTCCCTGCGGCTTTCTGGATATTCTGCACCTTTGTCTCAACTCCTTAACACACCAAATAAAGCAAAATTTCAGCTCGACTGAAATGCACGCTGATACTGCCGCTTTCGGCCGGGATTTTCCGCACCAATCGGCTTTGTGCGGCCCCGAAGCGGCATGCAACCGATTGGTCCGGGAATTCCCGGCCGAGAACGGCAGTATCTGCGTGCGTTTCAGTCCGGCCGGAAATTTTGCTTTATTTAGTGTGCTTCTGACCGCTCTGAAAACTTGGCTGTTCGAGTTTAATGGAAGGGTTTCTCGAACAGGACGACAACTGAAACTGAACCAATTCCTGGTCAAGTAATTAACCCGGAATTTGAATTAACCTGCACTGATGTTTTCCACGGAATGAGGTCAGGTGCGCAACAGCGCATCTGGGACTTACTTCATTCCGGTTCCAACGCAACCATATTCCGGTACTCATACCCTGACAGGTGCAATTTCTATCGCGTATGTTGAACAATTACATTGGATTGGTGCTGCCGGCTAACCATGGTTCAGGAAACTGGCAGCGATGAATTTTGGGGACATTCTACAGCAACGTGATTATATGTAAAGCACTTTCTTTTACATCGATCACTCTTCAAACGCACCAATTAAGTACCTAGATCGCAACAGTGAGTACAGCATTTTTTGAAGGATAGAATTCCCCTGAAGATCCACGCTTCACAACCTTTACTTCGCGGGTACGCATGGACCGACGCATCACGCACCTGGGGCAGCTGCGAAGTTGACGTTCCCGTTCGACTCGGGGCCAGGACGGAGGACGAAGGAAGAACACACCAACAACACAGCCACGGCAACGAAGATTGTGAAGAAAAACCAGCTCGGCAGCCGTTGTCAATGGGAGCGGAGGGAAGGCAATGGGGAATCAGCGCGAGACCATACGTCATTGATAGGCATGAGGGTACAGTATAGAGATGTGTAGGGATACAGGGAATACACTGGCGAAGACAAAAACGAGGGGTGGTCTGTGCACGCGGGGAATTTTGGGGGTCAGCCAGAGTCGGCGCACAAAAAGATTTGCCACTCACCCCAAAAAAAACAAGAAAGAAATTATGCGCCGAATCCGTATAGCGTGCGACCAGATCGCTTGAGTGCATAGACAACGTCGAGCGCGGTAACGGTCTTGCTGCGCGACAGTGCGAGGGTCATCAGCTTGAGAGAAGGAGAAGAAATGTGAGGACGCACCGCTTGGCGTGCTCCGTGTACGTGACCGAGTCGCGGATGACGTTCTCGAGGAAGATTTTCAGGACGCCGCGAGTCTCCTCGTAGATCAGCCCCGAGATACGCTTCACACCTCCACGGCGCGCGAGACGACGGATGGCGGGCTTAGTGATACCTGTGCGCTGGGTTAATACGGGTCCGACAGCACGCAACGAGGACCAAACAGACCCTGGATGTTGTCACGAAGAATCTTGCGGTGACGCTTGGCGCCGCCCTTGCCGAGTCCCTGTACAGCGAACGAGTCAGTGTCCGCCCGACTGCAGTCCGCAACCCAAGAACTCGTACCTTGCCACCCTTACCACGACCAGACATGTTATGTGTTGAGTGATGGGAAAAGTAAATAAAGCCTTGAGGACGGTTGCTTGCTGGACGGGTCGATGGTCGTGGTGGTACAGCCGTTTTCAGAAAAGAATGCGGTTTTGATCGAGCGGTGCCCACTCCATGTTGCTTACCACTGTTTGACCGCGCGTCCTTGCCGCAGCCTGCCGCTCTCCACGCGGCTCCACAACTCTGCCACACATCCGCTAACCACCCATGGCCAGAGGCTCTAAGAAGGACATTCCAGTCGAAATACTAGAGACATAATAGATGAGACAGAGCGAGAGGTGAAAGGGGTGATCAAATACTTGAACTCAGCGTCTGAATCTTGGTCTGAATACTCAGTTTAGAGTCACACTACCGCGCGTACCGCTTCCATGACGCAAAAAGTGGAGCCCAAGACAGACGCGCAGTAAAACAAGGGTAAGCAATATCGAGTGGGCACCACTCGATCAAAACCGCATTCTTTTCTGAAAACGGCTGTAAGAGATAAAGAGGCGACGTCACGCTGAGTGACTGTGACCCAACAGAAGGCGCACGCGTTGTTTGTCCTTGCGTGTCATAGTTGACGTGTTCTTTTGTCTCTCTCTCAAGATTTTCAAGGGGCCTGCTGCATCGGACTTAGTGGATCTTGACACACACACTGTGGCACCCGCCGCCTTAAGCAAGATGACTCGACTGGTCTATTGTTCGTCCCTGCGTCTCTGATGGTCCTCCGAGTCGCCCCCATCCCAGTTCACGTTAGGAAGACGATACTTCCATGTACCTCCAACACAACCTTCCCATAGGACACCTTGTAACTGGCGAACTCCGAGAGCGCGGTTATGTCTTGGATCTGGACCGGCGATGGTGAGAGGCCAAAGCGCGTTGTAGCCGTCGCATTTAAATTTTATTCCACTGACTCATTCGTCTTTCTCGCTGCTACTGGTGAACCTTCTTGGGTCGAAATCACTTACGGACGGACAGCGAGCGACTTGTCAATCGTGCGGCTTTCAATCTGGTCTACAGTGTCGTAATCTCAAATTGTAATGTGGAGAACTGTTGCTCTGAACCATTCGTGCCACAACTTCTCTGCCATGATTGAGTCGAAAACATGGAATCGCAGTCCAGTGCCATCACAACCGGGGTGCGTATGATAGCGGACATCACTTCGTGACAAGTTTGAGTCCCGATTTGGAAATCGTTACTAGTACCTGAGTTTTAGTCGGATTATGATGAGTATGTGGGAAGACTACCAGAAGAAGGCCCTCTAGAGATCCACCGGACCAAAATTCCGAAAACTGAAAAAATGTATTTTCTGAGATGGATTTCGCGCTTTTGATCTCGGGCCGGTCATAACCGGTGGCAGTGTAGCGCCATCAACCGCATCAATTTGTCTCTTCCTCGCTTGAGGGCCATCCACACCATGCCAAAGCCTCCAAAAAATGCATCGCACCACCAGAGGGGTGCCGGTGGGTTGTTTACTACGCAAAGGTGACGAAAGCGGCCAGATAGGTACACCAAATTTGGGAAGTTTCAGTCCCGAATTTCGCGCTTTTTGAACCCTAGGCTAGGGTTACTCCATTTTTTCTGAAATGAAAATTTTACCTATAAACCCACCCTATGTTCATGCTATATCTCAAATCTCGAAGGATTCTGATCCGAATTGGGGCTTGATATGAAGTGATGTCCGCTATCATACTATTTCGCCCAATGGGTCTGGATTTGCACAATGGGTCTGGATTTTCGATTTTTGTCCTTCCTCCCTTCCTCTTTGCCCCCGGAATTTTTCGGAATAATTATGTGTATTAGTCCTCTATGAGTATACCAAATATCTAAGGGATTTGGCGAAGGGAAGGTGTTGAGAAAGCCTTGCTAAGACATCAAACTTGATGACATTTTGTGATGTCTTCAAGTTGTCCGGTTTCTAGCTTCCTCATTTGCCCTAAACACCCGAAAACAATTGAGCGACACTATATACATGGCAAATGAGGAAGCTAGAAACCGGACAACTTGAAGACATCACAAAATGTCATCAAGTTTGATGTCTTAGCAAGGCTTTCTCAACACCTTCCCTTCGCCAAATCCCTTAGATATTTGGTATACTCATAGAGGACTAATACACATAATTATTCCGAAAAATTCCGGGGGCAAAGAGGAAGGGAGGAAGGAAAAAAATCGAAAATCCAGACCTATTGTGCAAATCCAGACCCATTGGGCGAAATAGTATCTTAAGCAGCCACATTCGAAGACTTTGTGACACCCTCAGCCGTATCGGCGGGGGCAGGCATGGTGTACGCAGCGTTTTTTTTTCGCTCATATTCATAACACCTCACTCATTGACAGTGATCGCGCTTGAAACCGAAGTAGGCGCTCCCTATTTCAAAGTATTTGTCGCGTTGAACGGTGTTTTATGTTTGTCTCAGCTGGAGCTATTTTGCATTAGTTCCGTGCTACTTTCAATTTGGGCTCTCAGCTTGCTGAACAGAAACGGCGGCCCGGCCATGGACAGTCGGAGTCGTTTCGTTTCTATTTTGGTGGTGAGCTCAAGTGCCTCTCTCAACGACTAAGCATTAAGCTTACGCGTCCTCCTCACCGCGTGCCGGAATATAGCTTGATGTACCCCAGTTTTGGAGGTTTTCCGTGGGAAGATTTTCGCTACCCGCGCCGTCGAACACCGAACAAAAAACACGGGCATATATAAATAACGACAGATGCTCCCGGAGTCGGGACCCGGACGCTCGCACGTTGGCTTGGCAGCCAACATTTCTCGGTGCTGATACAGCCGTTTTGGAAGCTATCGTGGAGCTTCGTAATATCTTGATGTCCAATTTTTGCTTACTGTCGCGTCCTCGGCTCCGCACCTCCGCACCAGTGCTGGTCTTTTGTGCAACTCTGACAAGACCTCGCAGGCCCACAAATTTGTATATTCTAACAAGACTGGAGCCCATAATGGTCTTTGGGGTTGAATGACTTGACTTGCAGCTTGAAGTGAACCAAGACGTGTACGGCAGTGTGGGAGCCGCTCTTAGCCGACGACATTCTCGCAAACAGACGCAAAACAGACGTCAAAAATCGCAAGAAATTACGAAACCCCTCTCTAGTTTTAAAACGGCTAAACGGCTGTACGGCGTGCGTTCGATTTCTCCTCGCTACTGTGCCGCCTCCGCGTTGGTCCCACCGGCAGCATGAAACCAGGTCGTAACGCTAATGACAGGATCAAGACAGGATAGTCTAACCCAGATGACACACGCTGTGCGTGGGTCCGCGGAATGCTGCAGCTATTTTCGTTACTAATAAGCTGTTTCCTATAGGATTCCGGGACACTTCCTCTCTTTCTCCTCGCCGCACAGTGCGTCGCAGCGCCCGTGTTATGGAAGAAGACGGGATCACTATCGCGCAGGCAGTGTCAGTTTTGCCTCACTATGATTACACCTGCGCTGTCTGATTCCTTTCACTACCAAGGCGTCTGCAAAATGAGCTATACCTTATTTCAATCAGGTACGCCATTGTACTGTCTACTGCCATTCCACTCAGCAAGCATCCGCAGTTTTCTGTACTGGGACCACTGTCTAACATTCCGTATGTCTGTCACCTGCTGTCGCTTGTTTTGGCAAGCTCAAGTCGAGGCTCGGACTAGGCGATGAAGTGCGCTTCCTGTGGAAGAAAGCCAAGACACAGAGCACATACTATTTTTTCTTGAATCGGTATCTCGCGTTCTTTGGGAACGCGTCAATAACTGTCTTTCACTTCGCTGCGGTGCCTACATCAGTACGTGAATTCAGCTCCATGCCTCGTGGGCTTTTTTGTTGAACCTGTGGTCATTCCTTTCCTGTGGTCAGTACCCTTCTGCTCATGCTGAGAACGCCGCCTAAATTTTGGGAAGGTGTACACATGTGAATATCTTCCGCGAACTACTCCTGGTGATCAACCAATGCATCGTCTGCGGTGCGACAAACCCTTCGCTATTGATTACAGTAATTCTGAAAACGAATTCAGTGCTGCTCACGCTCCGGATTTACGCTCTTTACGGCCGCGACATCCGTATCTACGCTGGCATGCTGGGTTTCGGAGTTGTCTTACTGATAATTTCTTTCGTACGCCTTTTCCTGATTGATCAAACTCGTCGGATTTGATTGATATTACACAGTGGGCCCTGGTTGGAAAGAACGGAGTTCCTCAGACGACCGTCATCGGATGTCACCTGCATTATTCTCGCGAAGAGTGAGTGTTGTTCTCTGTCTCAGCTGATGATTTACGTTTTTTTTTTCGAATTGTCCAGAGGCGTCCGTCAGTAACTAATTCAAGCTCTAACGCCCAGGTAAATCGATTAACCTTGTGGCAGACCTTGCAGTCCCATCGGAGGCACTCTTAGTCTACGATATGGTGAGACCTGTTGATGCAAGTGCCTCGAGAAGCTTATTTGGTCGAAAAGGTCATCTTCCTCGCATTATTCCATAAATCGTGCCAGACGCGCGCCGTGTCTCCTACGCTGCGGTGGCATTCTCCGTTATTGAGTCTGTTGGTTAGAGATGGTATGTGTCTGAATTTCATCTGGGTTCCACGCTCATGCATGTCTCTGATAGGTGCAATTTATTTCGCGTATGATGAACAACCACATTGCATTGACGCCGCCGGCTAACCATGGATCAGGATAATGGCAGCGATGAATTTTGGGAACATCCTAACATTTTATGTAAGGCCCTTTCGAATTGATCCCTCTTCCAACTGACCCATTCACCAGATCGCTACAGTGAGTCCAGCTCTTTCTGAAGGATAGCATGCTCTGAAGATCCACGTCTCACAGCCATTACTTCGCGGGTGTCTGTCGACTATGGCAAGCTGGTACGCTCAATATTCACTCTGCCCATCATTCTATCATTTCACAACTTTCCAGCATGTCTGTAACGCTCGCGTCGCGTCTCATGCTGAACTTACATTCCGTTGATCGCACCGGCATTTTTTCCACCGCGACGCGATTTGACACCTTCACGAGCTCGCCATACGACGACTCTGGCGATGGACTTGAGCTCGATACCCTGCGAACACGAGATCTCGAAGGGAGTGTATATTGACCTGGAACTGTGCCTGCCGGCTGCCGCCTCTGTATCAATAGTATCCTAATAAACCACACTATCAAATAGCAAATTCATAGGTTTGGTTGTATAACTCAAATTGATCCCCAAAAGCAAAAAAAATTGCCATCATACTTATGGGCTGTTTCTATAGGTTGAACTTACGTTGAATCTGTGGCGCCGACTAGACGCGTCAATAGGCGACAACAAATCACAGCAACGCGCGCCTTCTGTTGGGTCACAGTCACCCAGCGTGACATCGCCTCTTTCTCTCTTACCACCACCACCGTCGTCTCGTCCAGCAAGCGACGATCCTCAAGACTTTATCTACCCTCCCAACACCCATCGCATAACATGTCTGGCCGTGGTAAAGGTGGCAAGGTACGAGAGTTCTTCCTCTGCAGTCGGGTGGATCCTCAGTCCTGACTTGCTCTGTACAGGGACTCGGCAAGGGCGGTGCCAAGCGCCACCGTAAGATTCTTCGTGACAACATCCAGGGTTCGTTCGCCTGTCGCCGACTGCCGTGGACCCATCTTACTCAAGCGCACAGGTATCACTAAGCCCGCGATTCGTCGTCTCGCGCGCCGTGGAGGTGTTAAGCGTATTTCGGGGCTGATCTACGAGGAGACTCGTGGCGTCTTGAAAATTTTCCTTGAGAACGTTATCCGCGACTCGGTCACGTACACGGAGCACGCCAAGCGGTGCGTCCTCCGATTTCTCCTATTCGTTCTTTTATGCTAATTACCCTCGCACTGTCATTCAGCAAGACCGTTACCGCGCTCGACGTCGTCTACGCGCTCAAGCGGTCCGGCCGCACGCTGTACGGATTCGGCGCATAATTTCTTTTTTGGGGTGGGTGGCAAGTCTTTGCTGTGCGCCCACTCTCGCTGACCCCGAATCTTTTCGCGTGCACAGATCATCTCTCGGTCTCGCCTTCGCCCATGTATTTCCTGTATTCCTATATACATATTTCTAGACTCTATTGTACGCGTATCCATGGTTTATGGTCTCGCCATTGGCTCGCTTCCCCATTGCCGCCCCTCGTCGCGCTCCCATTGGCAGCGGCGGCACCGAGCTGGGTTTTCATGAGTCTCTTCGTTACCGTGGGTGTGTCCTTTTCTTTGTGTGATCTTTTATCATCCACCGGTGTGCACGGAACATTCGAATGCCCCTCGTGTCACCGACGCCCCACTGCAGCTGTGCCCCCGCAGTGGCGGATATCCGTCGACGCGCGCATTTATTGCGAGCTCGCTGGCCTTGACGCTTGCTGAACAGTTTCACTACTTGAGACGTCTGGGCAACGGTGGCTGTGCGTTGCGCGTGTGCGCTCTTCCTTTTCCTTTTAGAGTCCCTACAGATGGGCTCAAGTCCGGCCGCGCCGCTTCAAGTTCACTTCCCAGTCGATCAGGATGTCTTTTCGTGTATTCTCTCCCATATCCCTGACTCAAGAACTATCCACTCTATTCTGCGCGCACTTCCCAAGTCGCATGAACTGTTTGCGACTGCCCTTCACCGTCTCTATGACCTTCCAGTCTATTTAGACACCTACGATCCTCGAGCAGTTACTGCATCCAACGAAGTACTCGACTACTTGCTTGTGTCGCAGGGAGGGGTGGCTGAATCGATCCGTCATCTCGTCGTCGCGACGGAGCATAACAAATATCGCTGGCCTCCGGAGCCCGAGGAGGAGGACGTAGAGGAGGGCGAAGAAGGCGGAGACGCAGAGGAGGAGGACGCAGAGGAGGATACTGCAGAGGCAGACCAAGACTCTGAGGAGGAGGAAGAGAGTGAGGACGAAGCTGAAGAAGAGGAAAAGTCGGAGCCGGAAGAAGATATCGATGTCGTGGCATTTCACGAGCGACTTCCAGAGCTCTTCAAGAAAACGCGCAACCTCAGATCAATTGATTACCACAACTACCCCGGTCTTCCGCTGTCGCCCGAGAGTATGGAACTTCTCGCGGCCTGCGAAGGGCTGCACACACTCGCGGTCGACACTCCCATCCGAGAGACTTCCTGGCGAGGCTCGAACCCATGGGACGACCCTGTAAATTGGGAGTGAGTTCTCACTCGAGGTCCAAAAACTGTCGCTGATTCCATTTACTCAGTATGGACCCATTTGTATCGTCAACTCTCGGCCTGGCCATAAGGTCTTTGAACCTGCGTCACGTTTCGCAAACGATGCTCCGCACCCTCACATCGTACCGGCACATATTTGAATCTTACCAAAATCTGGAACACCTCAAGATAGATATTACCGAGGGTGTCTGGGATTGGAACCTGCAGGGCTCGCCGCAGCGCGGCGCGACAGGGGAATACATCTTCCCTTCCCTCGGTTTTCCTGCCGTGCGGCGCTTCGAACTCATCGTGGCTGATTTGACGATTAGCAACCCGCGTGCAGGGCCTCTGGACCTGGTGAACTGCGCTCTATTGACGGATCTCTCCCTTGACGTACGACAATGGTTGGTCAGCCTGAATTTATCGTCCGCACATATTCACTCATCCGGTCTGTTCAGCATTTATTGTCCACTCTCGACTCTTAGGCTATTTGAAGGGCTGTTGCCCGCTGAATTCTCTGCACTAACACATCTCGAGCTGAAGGACGCCAACAACGTTGTGAACACGGAACGGCTCAACTGGATAGGTGACGACAGCCGTAGAAGGGATCCTTACGAGGGGCGATTCTTCTTTGGCCTGGTCCAACAATTCCTTTGCTCGTTGCCCAGCCTGACCAGTCTCTGGATCGACGAGCGCGCCCTTCTTCCTGGCATCAGCGATGGCGGCTACACATGGGATCGGACATACAGATTCTGCAGCGTGAAAGAATTGTGGGACACCGCTTCCGCTCCGGATTTCGGCACCATCGACAAAGCGGCTTGGAGAGGCTCTCTCAAAACGATCCTCTCGCGGGTGGAAAGTCTCAGGGGCGGATTTGGAGCCATGGACGCCGCGGAGGTTGGCTTAATTCTGGACTGCTGCGATCCGACGAAATTGAAGGAATTTGGATTCACATGGGCATGGAAGAAGTATGGACGCGACGATGTGTGTGATTTTTTTTTTGATTCGGTTTCTACTTTATTCTTCGATTTGACGGACGTTCCTTTGCTTTACAGCCCCTCTCTCCCGAGCTTCTTGCGCACCTGGCCCGATTCCCGAAGCTCACGGACGTCCACATCCTCTTTCCCCGCCCAGAGACCCAGCTATCAGGCGCCCCAGATCCAGTGGTCGATCCGCGCACGGTTGCCGACGTCGCGTCCATGTTCAAATGCAACAGCAGCATCTGCCGCGTGGGAATCGCCAACTCGATTGTTTGGGAACGCCATCCAGTGGACTTGGAGGGCGTTCTTCTGGTCAGCGACGGCAGCTTGATTCCCAACCCCGCGGTGTCGCGATTCTACCATGCCGGCCATATGGCGAAGTACAATCCAAAGAACAAGACACCATGGGTGCATGACGATAACACGACTCCGATGCGCCCGCAGCGGGGCGAGGAGATCGAACAGTTGCGGGACTTGTTGAAGAGGATTTTGGACTGAAATGTCCAGAGGCTTCCGACGAATTCAATATTTATTGTGGCCCCACCTCTTTTATTCGATCTTATTCCCCGAAATTTTCTCATCTTTCGCTCGCCATTCGAGATCGACGTCTCTGGCGGAGCGGCGCTAAGCTTTGCATGTGATGCGACGCGTCGCGTGCTGGGGACCAAACAGTCAATAACAAAGCACCTTCATCGATGTCTTATTTCAAAGTTGGTAACATCTTTGATTATTTCCTGCGACAGGCGGATACTATTTTCTACAGATCCGAGGGCTACCCAGAGAGCATTATATCATGCTGAAATTTATTCCGTTGAGCAGTGTCCCCGCGATTGTTACCCGACCTCCCCAAGAACGGCATTATTTCCCAGAAAACAGTGGGCGCAGCGTTGTAATATTGAAGTATCAAGACGCAGGACATTCAGGTATTTATCCTTTTCACGCCAACTCGCGAACTTGCGAGGATATTTGCACCCGACAATATTCTCTGACCGGCTCAGATAAGTTATCTCGACACACGGGTCTCAATCGAATTATTTCTCATTCACACACGGCAATGGAGGGAACCAACGGTCCGATTCCGCGCTGATCTCATCTCACCTACTTGTTCCGCCTCTTCAAGAATGGCAACACCCGGCACCGTATACCAAAGCTTCAAGCCCAAGGCACGCCGGGGCGAAACGACGCCGAGGACATGGAGTGAGTTCACGCCTACCTCCCGCACTTCAATTCTGAGTCAGTTCCGTTCTCGACGCAGAGCTAAAACTCGAATCTCTTTGAAAAAAAAACTGAAATAACCGATGTCAAAGGGTCTAGGGCTGACTCTAGGCAATTCGTGGACTCGTCGTCTGTGATCGTCCTTGTCGAACGCTACATCCCATCCGGGCCGACGACCCAGTCTTGGCAAAGCCAGTCAAATCCACATGTTGCGATTGAGTATGTATAGCAGCAGGAAGTCCGCTTCATTCGTGGTAAGACCACCGTATAGAAATACGGTACGTGATCATGGCATCTATCTGTGGCTTCAGCATTGAAATTTATTTTTTGCGCTGTTGTACATAGTAGATAAGACACCTTTCTGTGTGTAACGAAACTAAGTAATAACGGGAATACCTCGGGCCGCAGCGTGAGGCTTCTCTCCGAATATTCTAATAGACTCGGTTCGTCTCAAAACTTTACACCATGACACATCTCCAGCAGGTGTTACAGATTGTCTGACATTGACAACAAAACTGAGCGCTCAACTTCAAGCAGCGTCTCGCGGCTCGCTCGATCTCGTACTTTTGACAAAGGAACGTTCAGCATGCGCAGCGGCGGCAGCGCGCCAAGTACATCTGAAAGCGGGTACACGGCATGCGCAAGTGATGCGCGATACCGGCGGGTTCAAGTGACCGTGACTTGGTATTTTCTGCGATTCGGATAAGGAAATTTGCGGAATTCGTTTGGAACGATAGGCTCTACGGTATCCTAACGAACTTCGTCACTCCGGGAACTGCGGCGCCGTGGTAGAAGCCAAGGGAGTGCGGTAAGATCCGGTAAGATCGACATGTCAAACAGATTGGCGTCGGTTAGCCGAAATAAAGATCGTTGTAGCTTCGGCCTAAATTCGCCGCTGTCTTGTGCCTGGCCCATTGCAATTTGCAGCCCGCTCCTTCTTCCGCTCGCCCATCCAGGCTTTGGCGATGCGCAGCCTTCAAACGCTCACGGCCGCAGCACTCCTCTTCCTTGCACTAACGGCAAGCGCGGTGCCAAAGGTGTCCCGAGTAGGACAGTATCTGTACAACGACGATGGAAGCAGGTTTTTCATTAAAGGCATCGCGTACCAAACACAAGGTAGGAATCCACCTTCAGAAAGCCAACTACATTCTGATTATCTGCATAGGTCTTGTTGTGTCTGGGCCTGACAATCCTTTAAACCAGCCTTCTACATGTTAGCGTTGACTCATCGTCCATTTTCCATATGTCTAATGGCTTTCAAGTCGTGGATAACCTGGCGGATAGCGACGCATGTGCTAGAGATATTCCAATCCTCCAACAACTCGGTGTCAACTCGATCCGCGCTTACTCTGCCAACTCCTCGCTCAACCACGATTCATGCATGCAAGCACTAAGCAGTGCCGGAATTTATGTGATGTGCGTCTTGGACTGGTCCCTGTTCAAACCTTGCTCACTGCTCGTAGTCTTGATTTGACACTGCGTAAATTTACAACCACTGCGCCGACACTGTCTTACATCCTGCAGCGCTAAACGGGTCGATCGATACCACCCTCCCGGCTTGGAGTACTAACACCCTGGATCAGGTCAGTCTGGTTTAGACCCAAGAACGATATGACGATATCATCTGTCTCTTAGTATCTCAGAACCATTGACGCATTCGAGAAATACGACAACATTTTGGCGTATAATATCGGAAATGAAGTCATAACACCCAGCGCTACACAGGCCGCGCCCTTCATTGTGGCTGCGGCTCGAGATATTCGGGCTTATCTGTGAGTCATTACCGCTTTCCTTGAGGTCTGATTAGACCATATCCAGTACTTCTATATCTTCATCCGCCCTCGTCGGATACGCTGCCATTGACGGTCCTTCGTCCTTCGTTGTGAACGAGGCAAACTTCCTTGCGTGTACTGCTGGCTCGATTGACCTATTCGGGCTCAACAACTAGTGTGTCTTTTCGTTGTTCTTTGCGGAAAACACAGCCTGAATTTCATGGCTCAGCGAGTGGTGCGGAAACGCGTCAAGCACCACTTTTAACGGACTCAATAGTGAATTTGCTAACTATAGCGTTGCTGCATACTTGTGTGCTCATTTCTGTATCGTCCATCTCTCCACTCAATTGATAGTTCCATAGCTCAGAGTTCGGGAGCGAAAATTGTCATCCAGTGCCTCGAATATGGACAGAAGTCCCGGTGATGTTCAGGTATTCATTTGCCTCAATAAATTATGCAGCCCGCAATGACAAGTCCCTATCCAGCGAGCCTATGACGAACGTCTGGTCGGGTGGCATGGCTTTCAGCTACTTTAGTGACATCAGTAAAGGGGCCGACTTCGGCATGGCGACCGTCTCGCCAGACAAGACTACGATTGTTACGAACGCCGACTTTGCCAACCTCGCGGCTGCGTATAAGGCGGTCACGTTTGTAACCAGCCCCGCGCAGGGGTCTGTCCCGACGCCCGCGCTGCCGACGTGCCCGAAGTCAACCCCTCCGGCTTGGAATGCTTCCACAACAGTACCGCAAACCCCGGATGACGCCGCATGTGGCTGCCTAGCAAACGCGCTGTCCTGTTTGTTCCAGCCCCCGACGCCTGACTACATGTCGCTTGTGGGTGACCTCATCGGCATTGCCTGTGGGCTTGTGGAGACCGACGGCGGGACATGCGCTGACATTTCGTCGAACGGAGTGACAGGAACCTATGGCCGTCTAGCGATGTGCGACCCGAGTAAGTGGTGTTCAATCCTGACTTGCTGATTCATTTTAACGACTGAATAGCGATTAAGCTGTCGTACGTGATGAGCCAGCACTACGAGCTCAACCACTATGTGACTCAGGCGTGCTTGTTCTCGGGCAACGGGACTGTCAATGCGAACGCGCCAGCGGGTGTCCTTGCGTCTGATGCAGCGAGCTCTTGTATTCCCAGCCCAGCTGTCTTTACGCCGAGTGCGCCGCCGGCGTTGGTTCCCGTCAAGTCGTCGAATTCCAGTTCAGGGAGGACAACGGGAAGCACCTCTTCAGGGAACCCCACTAATGGCGGGATGCGGAGTCTAATTTCTAGGGGCGTTTTGATTGGAATGACCGCCGCAGTCGGGTGCGTTATTGGGGCAATGATTTGGACTTTGGCGTGATTGGGACTTAATAACGATACTTTATGGACAGTATAATGTTAATAGTTGTCGGGCGGCATTAAAAATCATGATCAACTACGCGATTTCACAGAGTCGACGTTGACAGAGTACCCGCGTGATAAACACAGCTACATGCTTGGTGTGCAATGCTCAAGGCACAATTTCCACAGCTAAGTATTTGGAAACGTGGCGGTGGTGTGGTCGGCGTGTTCCTTCCTCAAACTCCTTTTTTGTGACCAGAAGATGATTGTTCTAGCCCTCGGTTTCGTAGGGAATCACGACAGTGTGAAATTTCAAACTCAAAACTCAAATGTACACTGTAGCTGAGTCGCCTTTCGTCAAAACATACTAAGGTCAATCTCGATTACCGCATAGCCCCAAACCGTGCGAGAGTTTGTACTTGTGTAATGATGGCTATGCTGTTAATGCACAGCCATCATGACTTCTTCCTTCGCAGTTTGCTCTGACTCTGAGCATGCAGGAAGCGGAAATTCCCGCACAGGCTTGCTATCCTATAGCTCAAGCAGAACAACTTTCTCCCGATCTTTCATCAAGCCGACCGTTGCCAGTGTTTGTTTCGGGTCGGTTGATTATTTGCTTTGAGTCTTTGACCCTTCAGAAACTGCGTAAAAAACAAGGCGATTTACAGGCAGTGGAATATGATCGAATTTGATGGGCCATTGTTCTCGTACGCCCACCGTGCACAGCTCTGACCTTTGGCCACAGTCCAAACCCTTATAAAGCTTGCCACTTGCACTGGCGCTCCATTCTAACTACCTTCCTAACTTCCATCTACTCAACATCTACTTCAGTTTTCGCCATGCCCGATTTCTCCCCCAATCGCTCCCCGAAACGCTCGAACTCATCCTCGACGAGTGTCTCACAGTCCAATGTCGACACTTTGACGACTCGAAACCCAATTCGAAGGACCACGAAGCAGGTTGAAGAGGCCATAGTGGCAACACCTACCCAAGCGGTCGATCCCCCATATCGCTCAAGGTCCACGATCGCATCCTACCTCAGCCGGATCCCCGTTCTCTCTAAATTCTTCCGCTCGAGGGGGCCGCTCCTCAAGCCCGCAGAGGAACTAGGACCTATCCCTGGCATCACAGAGAGCCTTCGTGCCATCACACTATCTAAATGTGTGTTATTCTTCCCTCGCTGCTAAAGCGTTCTGACTTCGGTTTCAAGGGAATTTAATGCTTTTATGCATGCCGGTCTGCGTAAAGCTCACTTTGTCTTCGTCTTCAAGAGCATTCGTTGACTGACCTCTCAGTGGGTTCTTCACTTCGTAACACCCAACCAAAACGCCGTAATTTTCTTCAGTTACGTATCGCATTTTATTTGCTTGTATGCCGCCCGGTCTGATAATCTTGGTTGACAGTGGGTTTCTTCGCCATTGTCCCTCTTGCTAAGGTAACATTGGTTCCTTGTCGATGTGATTTCCGATTTAATGGTCTGTAGCTCCTTGCATTCGCCACGGACGAACATCCCTCCGCGTTGGACAAGCTTTGGCTGGACTGATCAATGCCACCCTGGTTCGTATGCTGCTACTTGGGATGGCCAAATGACTGACTGGTTGTGAATTATCAGGGAAACGTGTGCGTCCATTCATGGGGTTGCGTTCAATCTACTCACGACATGGCAGTGTGGAACTTATAGTCGCGGTAGGGGTATTTTTTGTTTGCTGTGGTCTGGAGAACTCACGATTCTGTAGATCATTGCGTTGAAAAAGTGCGAACTTGGGATAGTCCAATCATCATGCAGGTCATCGTGTTGCTTCAACGTCCACATTTAACTCTCCTTATAGTGATCGGCTCAGTTCTAAGCAATCTATGTGCATTAATTCGCGGCCATGGTTGCATTATGTCTGACTTCACGACAGTGCTCGTCCTCGGCATGTGCTTCTTACTCGGAGGCCTCAAGTTTTCCGAGCAGGGTTTCGCTGCCGGTAGGGCCTCACGCTTGATCTGAATATGAAAATTAACTGCGAGGCTGTTAAGGTGCCGCGCAGCTCAATAGCTCACTGTTGACTGTTAGCGTCATCGCGGTGCTGCTTCCCGCAGCGTACAAGATCAGTCAGAAAGGAGATGGCCCTCTCGTCACAGCAAGCCGAGGACCGGACACAGTCTGACATACTCACATTCAGCCACGGGGTTTTGTTCTCCTCTGTATCTTACCAAGACGCCGTACTTATCTTGCTGGCAGTTGGCTATCATTTTGCTGTTCAGTGAGTCCTGAAACACACTTTTCCCGGCCTGTGCGGAGAGTGATGAAGTGCAGTCTACGGGTGCTACCTGTTGTTCCAGCTCGGTTCTCACACCAAGATGTACCAAGACGACAGCATTGACATCGCCAAATCTACTGCGTACGAACAGAAGCAGTCGATCGAAGACAGCCTGAACGCAATCGAGCTCAAGAATATCGGCATCGACCACCGGCTCCATTCAGAGGAGCCCAAGTCCATTGACGAGGACGGAAGTGAAAATCCTCAGTTGAATGGCTGGATCTGCCTGGGACTCTTACTAATTGTCACTGCGGTGCGTCCTGCACCTTCGTTCGTATTTTCATCTCCGTTTAAGCGATCATGCTTTGATATACAGCTGGTGGCCGTGACAGCCGAATTCGTCGTCGATTCGATCAACGGTCTCGCCACCT
The DNA here is from genome assembly GCA_029281435.1 of Mycena haematopus. Taxonomy (NCBI): domain Eukaryota; kingdom Fungi; phylum Basidiomycota; class Agaricomycetes; order Agaricales; family Mycenaceae; genus Mycena; species Mycena haematopus. The sequence continues at coordinate 70,070 of JARJCV010000239.1, forward strand.
CTACGCCTCTGACTAAGGAATTTGTGGGAATAATTCTATTGCCCATCGTTGGCAATGCCGCCGGTCAGTGATCAAATTGGTTCTCCCATTTGAGACTCACCACGGCGTTGCTTTTTTTTTTTGCAGAACATGTTTCGGCTGTCTACGGCGCGCGCAAAGATAAGCTGACATTGAGTATGGGCGTTGCTGTCGGCTCAAGCATTGTAAGCATCTATCTGTACTCAAGTCAAAGTTGACTCAACGCTGCGGATCATCTAGCAAATCTCTCTCTTTGTTATTCCGTACGTTGAACCGCCACTTCAAGCTGTCCTATCTAAATTCTCGACTGGCCTAGATTCATCGTCGTCATCGCTTGGATAATGGGGAAACCCTTGACAATGCTGTTCGATCCGTATGAAGCGATCTGTCTTTTCCTGACTGGTTTGTTTACCTTTTTGGCGATCCCATTTCGAGCTGATTTCGGACAGTACTGACGGTCAATTACGTCGTGCAAGACGGCAAAAGCAACTGGGTATGTTGGTTCTGCCCTCTGGCTACAGTATTTTCTAATAAAGCACCCGCCGAACAGCTGGAGGGGGCGATCCTGATGTGTACGTTTCACCCTCCACGACGACGCTCTAATGATACATGCATCTTCCAGTCTTGTACGTCATTTTGGGACTTTTATTCTGGTTTTATCCGGGCATGCCTTCCGCGGACCATTTTGCTGTTTGTACTTGATGATATTGTACCTCTCAAGCGAAGTTTACTATATTACTACTAGACCTCATGGATCTCGACTATTATCTTCCAGCGCTCTATTTATTCTAGATCTGTATCTCTATCGCGCTTTTCGTGATATTCTACTCCTCGTCTGCACTACTACATGTATATCAATTCCTGGTGTAGTATGTTTATCCGCTATACTCTTCATGTGCGTAAATTCGATCAGCTTTCCGCGCATGGAATAATGCCCCCAAAACTCAATGTCCTGTTCTAATCAGCCAACCGATTCACCTACAATTTGGAAGATCTAGTTTCTTTCGCCAATGTGTCCTCCTTCAATGCAGGGCCGGTTGGGAA